>JAJJMB010007312.1:528368-717147 GCA_023531105.1 Papaver atlanticum
AGGGCTTATAGTATCCACCACTATTTCTATTCGATTACTGAAATGAAACATAACTCATGAATATTTACTTATCGTCCGTTCTATCGACATCACCTATTATATGTATTAGACTCGCAAATATCATTGGGACACCCTAAGCATGACACATCAAATAACTAAATCCAAGCATGCACCATCAAATTGCATTAGGGAGAAAATTATACGAAGCTAAATATAGGTTCACAAATAATACCTGGCTATTCTAAGCATACCCCATCAAAGGATTTAACCCAAGCATGAAATATCGAATAAGTAGACAAATATATTTGCTATCCTATAAAATTATGCACAAAGGTTATGCAAAACCGGTGAAGCAACAACTCATATTTTGATAAATCGATAAACAATATCAAGAATTAATCATATTCAATTCATAATAGCTTCCAAAACATAAATATTTTCAATCAAATTGTTCTTATGCTTAAAGTGGTTTCTACCATAAACCCTAATTACAAAGTTTAGCAATACATAGAAATGGATTTCTTAAAACCCATAAAAATAATAATCAAAAGAGAAACGATCAAACCAAAGTCCTTTTCATCGTCTCTTTTTCGTATGCTCCAAAACACCTATGCGGCCGCCTCCCTTCTTCTCAAGTTTCTGTCACCAACCTTCAAAGAATTCTCAGCCGCGCCTCCCCCTTTCTTTATCTCTGTCTCGATATATATCAATGCTCCTTCTCTTCAAATTGGACCCGACATGCACTGGCAAAGGCCCAGTCCAATAATAACACTGATCTCCACCAGACTTTCTATACATTGTCCATCCAGGCACCTTCATCCACTGAAATAGCTCAACCAACCACTGCACTCAAATCTCGAGCCAATACCAGATTCTGACCAATTTCTTAAACCCACCGATCTCATGGAAACAGCCAGCACTTTGCTCTCTCCCTCTCTACCAATCGATGCCACCATTCCCATCGTATCGTCGCTGCCAAAACAACCACTGCGATAACAATTGTTTCCAGCCAACATCGAGCAATCACTCCATCAGCAAACACAACATCAATAACTATCGTTCACTCGAACCATTTATCACTGCCATGAACCTTATCTCACAGGCTCGTCAAACAAATCTTTGCTTCCTTGTTCAGGGCCATAGCAGCAACAACAGCTCACTTCAATCAACTCCAGCATAACTAGTTGCAGCAACAAACGCTTCAGCCGAATCCCCATTTCCGTGCAAACTCACGCCACAACATTCTATTCCCTGTTCGTCTAAATGTCGATCACAGCTAACACCTGCAACTCATCTCCTTTTCTTCCAAAAATCCTTATCTTCCTCCAACTCGAGTTACTGTAGCAATGCATTCCACAATTGAACTCGAGCACCACTCATTACCTATTTAGGTCAATCGGCTGGACATCAAAACAGCACCATTAACCGACTCCATCTTCTTTGCAGCTGTTCATTACTCCGAAGACCAAAGTACACAGCACGAACCAGCAAGCTAGCAAACTCGTCAATCCTACTACCCCACCTCCTTTATACTTCCTGACCTCTTCAAACATTTGGAACAGCGAAGACAACTCTTTGTTTCCTTTAATGATTTCCTCTCCACTTCAGTGTTCCATCTCGTCTCAGCTTAGATGAATCTTGAACGCCATTGTATATCAACGACTGCAGCCGCTTCTCATTCGAACACAGCCCCACAGTATGCCCTTAACTTCATTATCGAACACTCATATTCATCCCTGCGTACACCATCGTTCACAAACCATTATTGTTGGTGTTAAAACAACCCCCCATTGCAGGTACCAGTAAACATCACCACTTGCACTGATTTCCATCTCCATTCTCGTCCAAGATCTGTAGACACTAAAACCCAGCTCTGCCTTGACTTAGTTCAGCCACTGCAAGCATCTTTACTTCTTCGCACTTTCACCTCCAGCTTTGCTGCTGCCAATCACCACTTGCTCGAGATCAAGAGTTTACAGTGGGGAACCTTGATGGCTCTTTGCTGTATTTATTTCTCAGTTGAGAACTTCCATCTGCATCACCAGTTACCATCCAGCCCACTTCACTGCATAACTCCAACTTCTGTCCTTCCTTCTTTATCCCATTGGTTGTACAGCTCACCCACAACAAACCAGCCGGCTTCTTCCATCTTTGCTGTTGCATAATGAATTACACCACAGTTCATCACTGTTCTGTCCTTGAAATGATGTGGCCAGGCAACTGGCGCGGCAAACTCCATTAAGATCTTATATTTAGCCATTTATCTTCGGAATGATCGAATTCGTTTGTACTTTCTACAAAAGCACTAAAAAGTATTATTAGCCAAAATATCGAGTCCTAGCTAATATAAATATGAGTATAAAAGGTAGCACTTACGTGCTTATCAATACGAGATCGAGACAATACGACAACAAGATAACTTGCGTGATTGACTAGGATACAAGATCAAGACAATACAACAACGAAGTATGATTACTTGATAATAGGTTCGGACTTAACCAAATACTATAGGATTGCTATCAAGTAATTAGGAATTAACGATTGTGTATTTTACTTCTAATTATAATAAAAACAATTATAATTGCGGAAATAGAAAAGTAAAAGACACAGCAAGATTTTGTTAACGAGGAAACCGCAAATGCAGAAAAACCCCGGGACCTTGTCCAGAATTGAATACTATAAGAATTAAGCCGCTATACAAAATCTAAACCAACTTCGTATAGTTGAGACCAAGCAACTAAACCTATAGTTAACCTAGTTCTCTCAGTATCCCTGCGCCTCCAACTTGCAATAAGTCACGCACTTGGAAGAATTCCTTTGGTTCGTATTCCAAACAGTAAAGGAACAACAAATCTGTTCGGTAACAACTCTTTTCAAACAACGTGATATGAGTTTGACAAAAGGCTCTTCCGTTTATCCCAATAAACTCCTTTGTCGGGTTCTTAGATCAATCTACTCAAAAATTACCAAAGTAATTGTTTAGACTACGCAATCAATACTTTGAATCACAAAGAATTGTATTGATTTCGATCTACGCAACTAATCAATCCAATCTATCAAAAGATAAACCGATTATAGTTGGATCCCCAGCCGATCAAGTTTTGTGCACACCAAAGATTATGAACTCAAATAAAAAATCTTCTTTGTCTTCAAATCTTCTTAGATCTTCAATAAACACCTGCACACAAACAACTTGAATCTCTTGTGATCAATCACACACAGAACGGAGTCTGTTAACGTGGGATTATCACAATACGTCTTTAGATCTACAAACAGTCTAAAGATCCCCGTCGATACTTCGATCTAGTTTGAGTGAATCTTATATCAGAAAAGAAGATTCTCAGGCATAAACAAACTAGGTACGATAAAAGTTCAACAACCGTTAGTCAATCAAATCAATCGAAAACTAATAATAAACTGCAATTATCTAGTTTCCCACCAACGGTACTCGTAGAGCTTCTCAATCCCAAAGAAGTCTTTAAAACGAGCGGTCGTAAGATACCGCCTAATTAGGGTACTTTCCTCTCTGAATAGACGGCTCAACCAGTAACAACACAACTAGGTAGTTTTGCTTGCTCTGAGGATCAGTTTTCTCGAAATGCAAACTTCAATATTTATAGACCAAGGAAGTTTGGACACCAAGGAATTTCCAAAACCGAATATTCTCAAAGATATGCAATAAAGCCAAAATCGGTTTTCATAATTCCTGGAAATGCTCTGTCCAAATATTGACCGAAATCTCAGTGGAAAATCTCCAATTAGTAAATGCACATTACCAATTTTTATTTTCTAAAGATATGCATTTAATTGCTGGAAATTAAAAGCATATAAAATTAAAAACCTTAATTAAAAGATTCTCAATTTATTTCGATCTGGGATTCTCCTTTAGTTATTAAGGAATATCTTTGAACAATAAAAGATAAGAATTACTTCACATGTTCAAAGTATGTCGACATCTTTACTTTGTAAATCCTTTTTCATATTTACAATCTTGGAACCGATTTGCCACACTTCCAAACGAGTTTAGAATTGGTTCATCTGATTTCCAAGAACTATGTGATTGATCAAAAACATTCAATCACCATTCATGGGTTTAACGATTCTACCAAACATAAAGTTCAGTTCTACCTCCAAGTGGCTACTAGGATCGGTCACACTAGTTTCCATAAAATGGCTAACTAAGTACTAGGATCGGTTACCACTTATTTATGGTACTTACTTGTGATCGGTTGCACAAGTTATAGGATCGGTTACACCAATTACTAAAACTTGTTAATCTACTACAAGGATCGATTACACATCTTGTGATTAGTCCCACCAAGTTCTAGGATCGGTTACCCAATGACTAGGAATGGTCGCACCAATTACAAATATCGATCATACCATCTCAGGTGATTACTTAAGATTGGTTACACTAATAAAAGTCATACCGATACATAAGTCACGCATTGTGAATAGTTTTACCAAGATACATAAACAAGTTATGAGCGGTTATACTAAACACACATATTGGTAATCCAAAGATTTGCAATGAATAACAATACCAATAAGCCTAGCGATTTCCCTTTCGATTCACAAAAAGAGTTTATGAATTGTACTTCCTTTAAACGAATGTAAAACATTGTTTCCTATGACGAAATCTTCACCCATACCCATACATAATCACAATAACATTCATACGATTATGTCGATGTCTTATATACGAAGTTCAAAAGATAGGCGTTATACTTCGTATTATAATTCCTTAATACTACGTCTAACTAGAGTATAATCATTCACAGCTTCGCAGTTATGTTTTCAATCTAGCACGACTTGAAAGATACGTTAGGAATGAAACAGTTCAAGTCAAAATATTACTAACCTCAAAAGGAAGGATGATGTCGTCGTTGTAGCTCTTTACTTCTTCACATTCTTCAAGTCTTCGAGTAATACTTGTATGTCTCATATCTTAATAACTTTCTAGCTAACCTATACGAAGTTGACTCTAGTAAATAATCAAGCGACTTTTTAAATGAGTTTTGGTTCACTAAAATATGACAACCAAACTTGACATACCAACGTTTGGTGGGTTCAACCGAGCTATGCTCTAACAAAAATACTGTTCAATGAAATCAATAGCTTCACGTTTAATCTTCCGTATGGCTGCAAGAGCATGAGCACAAGGGAAACCGTATACACGCCACCTTCAAAAATACAAAAACAAGAATATAAGCTAGTTACACATGCAAATTAAACACACAAAAATCAGCTAGAAACACATGCATATACAGGATGTGTATATTCCAGTTACACATGCAAAATAAGATGTGTAACTAGTAGTTACATATCCATATATCTAGTGTAACTAGAAGTTACACATCCTGTAAACTTTAAAAAAAAAAGAACATACAAAAAGGAAAAAAAGCATAAGAAACAAAACCTTTGACAGGTGCAAGTAATGTGTTCTAGGTCCACTCTGTGAGTATTTTCGCTAAAAACTTCAAACACGGTAGGACTAGCCACCAATAATTGCCAAGCCAAACCTTCATCTTGAAAATCCGCAATTTTCCTCATACTCTGGAGTTAATGGAGTCATCATATTAGCGCCATTATCACGACGGTCTGCCATCATTACCATTACTCTCCTCCTAATCTGAAAAATAAAAAAACTTATGAATGTACAAAGTGACATAACAAGAAACAAAGATAAAAAACAAAAGAAGCACTCTACTAACATGATCAAGAAGAGCAGATGCAGGCATATTCTTGTGAACCAGAATCCAGCTATTGAATGATTCTCCAAGAGTACTAGCTGTGCGTCCATACTGACAACCTTTGAAATATGCATTTGCATATGATTCAGGTGGGATGGTCTCGATGTAATTATCCACCCAATCGCAATTCAAATCTCTAATTTTATGTATGGCCTTAGCATGGTTTTCAGGTGAGAGTGCGTATGTTGCTTCTTGGAAATGGTCCAGCACAAGCGTATACCTGGGATCTGAGCCAGTGATGGGAAGATTATTCTTCAAATGATAGTAGCAGAAGCTGTGGAACAAATCTGGATAGACAAGTGGAACACCACGTAAGAGTCCTTCATGGCAATCCGAAAGGAAGGTGATAGGCCTCCCATCACCAATAACTTGAGAGTCAAATTCCTTAAAAACCACTCCCAGTTGTCGTTATTCTCAGAACCGACTAGTCCCATAGCAAGTGGGAAAAATCCTACAAAAGTGTGCAGAATTGAAAAAATAATAAGTTTCACAAAAACAGAAAACAATGTGTAAATAGAAGTTACACATCTTAAAACAAATGTGTAACTTAAAGTTACAGATGTTATTCCCAAATGAGTAAACCAATGTGTAACTGAGAGTTACACATGTGTAACTCTCAGTTATCTGTCAGCTAAAGTTGTTCAAAAAAACATAAAAAAACATACCTTTACCACCATTGAACCCAGTAGCTGTCATCAAGCAACCTCTGAATCTACCAGTAAGGAAAGTAGCATCCAAGTATACCATTGCCCGACAAAACCGGTACCCTTTGATGCATGCAACAAACGCGATTAAAATCCGTTTGAACTCTTTCTTTGTAGGATCGTATTCAAACTCAATCACACTACCAGGGTTGGTTTCCCTTATAGCATTAATATACAATACCAAGTGCGAGTGTGACTTCACATCGTCGCCATAAATGGTCTCATAAACCTTTTCCCTACCTTTATAGGCCTGATAATACTCCATAGTAATTCCATAGTTGGTCTGGAAATCATCTGCAATTTGCCTTGGCTTCTTGTTAGGATTTTTCCGAAATTCTTCCTCAATCAAACTAGACGTGAAGCTGGTTGAGTATTTTTGATTCAAGTTGCGCCCACCAGCACCACAAATGTGTTCCGGGTTATAATCCCTGACCTGAAGAGGTTCATACAAAAACAAATCAACCACAAACCAATTTGGTACAAAAAACATCATGTGTAACCCAAAGTTACACATACTGTAACAAAACATTACAACCACAGATAACAGAACACATAAAACCTACCTGAAACATTTCATTCCTTTCATCAATAGAAGATGCATGAAATTTCCAGCCGCATTCTTTTACTGCACACTTAGCTGTGAACCTAGAACGCTCATTGTGTGTTACAACCATGTTGAAACCAGTGCGAAGATGATACTTGGTGTAAGCAATCCTGACTTACTTAAATCCTTCAACAAACACATGACCAATCTCACCAAGTACCTTGGGCCAACCATCCGATAACAAAGGTTTTGCAGGCTTGCTTTTATCTTCCAAATACATTGCAACAAAACGATTGTTTATCGACGAAGACGTAGTAGAACCATTAGAAATAAAAGAAACTTCCCTAGAGCTAGATGAAGAGGCTACATGAGTAACATTTTGCAAGAAAATATCAAAACTGGTCTTCTTTTTACTGTGTGTGAGCGATGCAAGAGCTTGAAGTGAATAATCACAGTCAACCGGAAGATCTTTCCCACCTTCTCGATAGAAGAAACAAATACCAAGTGGAGTAAAATGCTTCCATTGCTTGCAAACTTCGACCTTAAACTCATCAAGTGTGGTTTCAACATCAACAGGAGTGGTAATGAAATCTGAAAAGTAGCGAATAACAGCAATGCAACTAACAACATCCATGACAACCAGAAAAATACAAACATACACTAAAAAATATCAAAAAACAAACGAACGCAATTCACTCGGGGGCATTGCCCCCTCGTGAGAAGTATATCCTATGCGGCAAGTAAACATAAAATGAGCAATCAACATACTCAACAAAAGGAAAGCAATAGATACAAATGATATAATTGTTTACAATCACACATGCTACATGACAATATGTGTAACTTCAAGTTACACATTTTACAAAACAGCATGTCTTCCCAGATTTGTTGTTTTCTTCTTGTACCAACAAATATTAACAACAATAATAAAAGAAATTCAGCTAGTAAATTTCTTCTCAGATAACACATGCAAAATATTCCAAACATGCAATAACAAATAGCACTTACACCTGCTACAGGACAATATGTGTAACTTGAAGTTACACATTTTATAAAACATCATCTATACCTAGATTTGTTGTTCTTCTTCAGATACAATGTTGTTTCTTCTTCTTCTTCTTCTTCTTCTTCTTCTTCTTCTAATCAACAAATACTAACAAGAATTATAAACGGAATTCATCTAGTACTAAATCTCTTCTCAAATCAATAAGAAATGCAAATAATCCAAAAACAAAAATCAAAAAAAAATTGAAAAATTAAAAACAAATTCGAAATCAAACAACAACAACAAATTTCGTACCTAGTTTAGTTGTTGTTCTGTTGAAATAATCTGGTTTCTTCTTCCTCTTCTTCGTATCAACAAATTCCAAATAAAAAAAAAGTCAAAAATAAGAAAAAACCAAAATCATAAAATCGAAATCAACAAGCTCAAACAACAACAGATTCGTACCTATATTTGTATTTCTTCTTCTAAAACGATGTTGTTTAAGCTTCCTCTATTCCAACCTGTCTTTTTCCACTTCTCAGACTCAACAAAATCCAAACAAAAAAAGATACGGAGATAAGTAGAAGATCGAAATCAAAAAAATCGATCAGAAAAACTAGTGAATCAAACGTACTTGATACAAACAGAAAAGATAAATTGATACAAACCTATTTGTTTTTCTTCAATGCAGCGTCTCACTCTCGTCAGATCTGAAAACCAGTGAATAACATTAACAAATTGAGAAAAAAATTAACGAATTGTTGTTCTTCCTCTCGTCTTCAACACATCAAACTAACAAACTCTTGTTCTTCAATGCAACGATTCGTGTGAAGAAAAAATTCCAATTCTGTTTCTGAAGAAATAATTTACGAGAGCAGAAAGAAGAGAGATCTAAAAAAAATTTGATTTGATTTTCTGTTTCTGTTATTGTATAAAACGACTATAAATAGTGGAGGTTAGTTTTGGTATTTTTATATTTATTAAAAAAGTTGCTGATGTCAGCAATCCGGGATAATTCAAAACCTGGCCCGAAAAATAAAAATTCTGGGCCTAGAAATATCAAAAAGTGAAAATATGAAGTTGATAGTGAAGGATCCATTTTATGGGGCTTCTATATATTGAACCCATATAGTAGGGGGTTATAGTATTTTTCACTATTCAGACTCCACCAACGACCACAATTTTCTTTTGTCCTTTTAAGTCTCGGCCACAACTCAACCTCCACGATCAACACCCATCAGCGTCTTCTTCAGATACGAAGACAAATTCCATCCAAACCAACACCTCTTTCCCTGTACTCCACACTCGACTGCTCTTCGTTACTGGTCCATCATCATCCCATCTCCATTCATATATGAGCTTTATACACAGCCATCGAATCGACGGCACAACCATGGCAGTAACAGTAACTCTTCGACCTGATTTTTCTCGATTTCAGTCCATACGAACCTCCTCAAAACTCAGGCTTTGGACTTGATGAGAACCCATCTTGTATTGCACATACTTCCATCCCATGTATCGGTAAACACCACTTTTCAGTCCGCAGCTCCGCTTGACCTGACCACTTCAGCTCATTCGAACAGCAAACTTCTCTCCCTTCTGTCCGTTCAAATATTTTCTTTCAGGTCTTAAAACACCTTCAGTTCAGCTACAGTAATCCGATCACAACAAGAAATCCCCAAGCTCCACTGTTGCCATAGTAGCTCTCACAGTTGGACTCCATTGATCATGCCTTCCTGTTAAATCCCATTTTACGCCTTATAACACTTTCTCCCTATCACCAGTCGCAGCAACATGAAATCAGTGAAGCGGCAGTCCTTGAAACCTCCCTTCTCGCCAAATTAACGGCTTGAATCCAGTCGATATCCTTTAACAGATCCAACCCCACAGACTCCGTCGACGTCACTGTGGCTGCAGCTTCTGTTGCCTGACCATCTAAATCTCGTCCGGCTGCTTACTCCTAAGAACTAGACCCACCGGCAACCACTTTCCATTCTCTGACCGAGCATAACTTCAAATCTCTCGACAACATTTTGCACATCATTCAATCACAGCACCAACTTGAGAACATAAACCCTTCATTGTCATTCTCTATCTGACCATTCACATTTTTTTCTTGATAAAATGAATAACACCTACTTATGAGAAATGAGATTTTCTTCTGCTGTTTGGTGAAGTAAAGAGTAATCGAAACATAAATGGGAGTAAGTTGCCACGTCCACCACTTATTTGTAACCCCTAGTGGAATTCAAGAGCTTGAATTGATAAAGATATCCACTATACTCTCTTGGCTATGAAATGGTTAGGTCCGTGATATATGCTAGTATGTGAACAAAGTTCACAGCACCACCTCCCACTTGTGCTCCAAATAATTCACGTCCAAATTTATAATCCAATTGAAAAACGGGAGCAACACCTTGGAATCTTTCTTCACCTCTTGACTGTAGGTTGTGGGCTAACTGCCAACTGGTACAAGTGAAATATAGCCTCCTCAGTTTGATGCTTGGAGATGCGGCTTAGTAGTTTTTGTCAGCAAACGCCACTTTAGCTTTGAATTAAGCTGTTTATTCTCCGGTGATCGCTATCGCTTGTACTTTCTATAAAAGCACTAAAATAATATTATTAGCAAAATAACGAGACCTACCTAGTGTAAATATAGGTGTAGATATGTTGTATTTATGTGCTTATCAACTAGTGTGACCGATCACAAGCAATACCATGGGAATATGGAACCGATCTTGGTAACTGATGTAACCGGTCCTGGTAACTTGTGAGGCCGATCACAAGTATTTCCATATTGAGGTATAACCGATCCTAGTGATTAGTAGAACCGATTGAACCCATGTATGTGATTTGATCAATCACATAGTTATCTTGGAATACAGGTCAACCAATTCTAAACTTGTTTGGAAGTGTGGTATAACCGATTCCAAAAATGTAAATCCATGTAAATATGAATAAGGATTTACAGAGAAGAGATGTCAACATACTTTGAACACGTACAATAATTCTTATCATTTATTGTTCAAAGATATTCCTTAGTACTCAAGGAGATCCCATGCCGAGATAAATTAAGAATCTTTTAATTAAGGTTTTTGGTTTTATATGCTTTAATTACCAGCAATTAAATGCATATCTCTAGAGAATAAAAATTAGTAATGTGCATTTACTAATTGGAGATTTTCTATTGAGAGATTTCGGAAATATTGGCCAAGCATTTATTGGAATTAGGAAAACCGAATCTTGCTATTCATTGCATATCTTGAGAATATTTTCGGTTTTGGAAATTCCTTGATGTCCAAACATCCTTGGTCTATAAATACCTAAGTTTGCATTTCTATCAAACTATCCTAAGAGCCAGGCAAACTTCATTCTTGTTGTTTCTGGTGGAGCCGTCTATTCGGAGAGGAACGTATCTTAATTAGGTGAAATCTCTTACGACCGCTCATTTAAAGATTTATGTGGGATCAAGAAGCTCTACGAGTACCGTTGGTGGAAAACTAGATAATTGCAGTGTTATTAGTTTTCGATTGATTTGATTGACCAACGGTTGTTGAAACTTTGATTGCACCTAGTTTGTTTATTCTTGAGAATCTTCTCTTCTGATATAAGATCCACCCAAACTAGATCGAAGTATCGACGAGATCTTTAGAACTGTTATTAGATCTAAAGACATCTTGTGATAATCCATTGTTAACAGACTCCGTTTGCGTGATTGATCACAAGAGATTCAAGTGGTGTTGTGCAGGTTATTATTGAAGATTAAAGAAGACAAAGAAGACGAAGAAGATTTCCTATTAGTTCTCATATCTTTTTGTGTGCACAAACCTTGATCGGCTGGGATCCAACTAGAATCGGATTTATTCGATTGATTAGTTGCGTGAGATCGGCATCACTTTATAATTTCTCATTGAGATCTATACTGATTGATTGCGAATCTAACTTAACTGCTTTGGTGGTTATTGGATAGATTGATCTAACCAGGCAAAGGAGTTTATTAGATTAAACGGCAGAGCCTTTGCGTATGACTTGAGATATCTTTTTCTTGAAAAGAATCAATAGAATTGTTACCAAACAGATTTGTTGTTCCTTTACTGATTGGAATACGATCCAAAGGAATTGTACCAGTACGTGACCTTCAAAGTCGGAAGCGCAGGGATACTGAGGAAACTAAGTTAACTAGGGGTAGTTTTTTGGTCTCAACTATACGAAGTTGGTGTAGATTTTGTATAGCGGCTTAATTCTGAGAGTATTCAATTATGGACTAGGTCCCGGGGTTTTTCTGCACTTGCAGTTTTCCTCGTTAACAAAATATTGTTGTGTGATTTACTTTTATTTTCTGCAATTATATTTGTTTATATAATTTAAAGTAAATTTCACTTTACGTTAACTCCGATATACTTGATAGTGATCCTATAGAGTTTGGTTAAGTCCGAACCTATTATCAAGTATCACACTTTGGTAGTCGTATTGTCTCGATCTCGTATCCATAGACAATCACACAAAGTGTGAATACCGAAGTTGTTGTATTGTCTCGACTTTGTCCATAGACGATCACACTCGGTAAGAGGACTCATAGGTTGAAACAAAAAGATTGTGGTATAGTTGGGTACCCTCGTCTTTTCAAATATGATGAACGTAGCTAAAGCAAAAATCTTCCAACACATATTTCGAGAAATAGATAAGCGAGATAAACTCAGCTCGAAATATCAAATGTGTATAATATAAAAGTCTATATAGCTATACGACTTAGTCTCATTATAAAATAGAATATACTTCTGAGTGATAGATAAGTTTTAGTCTCCACATACCATTTGTTGATGAAGTTCCTCCAAGCTCCCCTCAGTAGATCTTCGTCTTCAATCGATGAACGCCGTGAAGTCTAAAGCTCAACTACACATTCTATCCTAATCCGATACATAGCTATAAGTAGACTAGAAATCAAGATTATAGTTTTAATCAACTAAACTTGACAAACAAGCTTGAGATAGCAACGCTTGCGAGTTCGACCGAGCAGTGCTCTAACAGTAACTTACCTACGCTGGTTTCACTAGCTCTTTGTGCATCTTGTAGTCCTTTGTAGATTTCCTCCCTTATTTCCTTCTGATGACCTGTAATCCATCTGAGTCAGGCGGAGTCAATTTTAACCCAATTATCCACAAAGTACTGTTGCAACAATCACCACCTCGAAGAAAAAGTGAATCATGATTGTTTCAGAGCTGTCCAACAATTAAAAGATATAAAAACTACCAAAAAATTGATTAGAAATGTGAGTTCAGGACTTTGGATTTATAGGCCGTATTACTTAATACCTAATAGAAGTAATATTCGGAAACACATTATATAACAAAATATAATGCGGAAAAGAAATAGCACAAACACCAGAATTTTGTTAACGAGGAAAACCGCAGATGCAGAAAAACCCTGGGACCTAGTCCATCTTTGAACACCACATTGTATTAAGCCGCTACAGACACTAGTCTACTACCAATGAACTTCAGACTGGAATGTAGTTGAACCCTAATCAATCTCACACTGATTAAGGGTATAGTCGTGCTCCTTACGTCTCTGATCCCAGCAGGATACTACGCACTTGATTCCCTTATCTGATCTCACCCACAACTAAGAGTTGCTACGACCCAAAGTCGAAGACTTGATAAACAAATCTTTCTCACACAGAAAAGGCTATTGGAATAGATAAATCTGTCTCCCATAGAAATACCTACGAGTTTTGTTCCGTCTTTTGATAAATCAAGGTGAACAGAAACCAATTGATATACCAGACTTATATTCCCGAAGAATAGCCTAGAAATATCAATCACCTCACAATAATCTTAATCGATTAACTAAACAAGATATTGTGGAATCACAAACGATGAGACAAAGATGTTTGTGACTACTTTTCAATCTTACGTATCGGAGATAAATCTCAAGAAAATCTTAACAAAGATAATACTCAATCACGATAGTAAAAGTAAGATCAGAACACGAAACTACAGAAAAAATAGTTGGGTCTGGCTTCACAATCCCAATGAAGTCTTTAAGTCGTTAACCTACAGGGTTTCGTGAAAACCCTAAGGTTAATGGAGAATCGACTCTAGCCGCAACTAGTATCACACAGAAGGTGTGGGGATTAGGTTTCCCAGTTTCTAGAGTTCTCCTTTATATAATTTTTAAATCAGGGTTTGCAATCTAAGTTACCTTGGTAACAAATTAAGCATTCAATATTCACCGTTAGATGAAATCCTAATTAGATTAAAGCTAATATCTTTCAACCGTTAGATCGAACTTAGCTTGTTATACACAAATAAAATGTACCCTCATTTAGGTTTATGTAACCGTACCTAATAGTGTACACCATGTTGGCTCAATAATAGTTAACAAAGGTTAGCTATATGAACACTCTCATATCAACCTTATACATCTTAACCATAACTAGTTCAAATAACTCAAATGAAACTAGTTAAAAAGTTGTTCAATTGCTATATTCTCATAGAAGTATACAATAACACAATTGAAGCAAAATCGGTTTGATATCAATTCATGAACATTATAGCCACGGTTTGCAAAGAATGCATTCCTTATTATTTAAATGTATATGTTCAAAACAAAACCTATTTTAGAACTTTAACCATTCAAGTATGCAAACGGGTACGCATACTTGAATATCCGGACCAAGTTTGGTTTTCGCCACTATGCGAATGGGTACGCATACCTCCAAACCCAGCCGAAAATTCTGGTCACAAACCTACGCCATTATGCGTACGGGTACGCGCACTTAGGTTACCGTACTTCTCATACCAACAGGTACGCATACGGGTATGCATACTATGGTTCCCGGACATGGATCACATATATGAAAGAGTGCACAACATGTTTACAATCCAATGTTGGTTAAGTTTTCTAAACTCTTATTTCAATCATTGAAACTTTTTAGAGGACTACAATAACCGTTTTCACACACTATTAGCATCAAAGCAATTTTCAAGTTATTGAAATAATCATAACTAAACATTCCAAGTGTACACCAAATGATTGTATCACACAAACCATGTAAGATGTTACTCGGCAATTTTCACATGATCATCTTTTGACTTTCGTCAAGAATATAAGATGAACTTGGTTGAAGCGAAAGCTTACCAACACATATTTCGAGAAATATGTAAGCGAGTTAAACTCAGCTCGAAATCTTAAATGTGCATAATCGAAAACCATATAGTAATACGACTTATGTCTCAATATAGAAGATAGAGTAGAAATAGACTTTCCAAGTGATAGATGAGTTTTAGTCTCCACATACCTTTTGTTGATGAAGTTCCCCAAGCTCGCCTTAGTAGTTCTTCGTCTTCATTTGATGACCGCTGTGAAGTCTAATGCTCAACTACACAATCTATCCTAGTCCGATACATCACTTTAAGTAGACTAAAAATCAAGACTTATAGTTTTGATCACTAACATTGACAAACAAGCTTGAGATAGCAACGCTTGCGAGTTCGACCACGCAGTGCTCTAACAATTTCCCCCTTTGTCAATTTTAGTGACAAAACTATCAATACATATGGATTACAAAATAAATAAACTATGTAGCTTCTCATCCAAATGCTTGATCTCCTTGTTTCTTTAACATTACTCGAAATCTTCGTCACTTCCAAGTACTCCAATGATTACAAATTTGTTCAATTCCGCATCATTGTTGTTGAAGATCCGTAGCAATAACAATGAGAAAACAGTTGCTCTCAATCATTGTTATACAGTGTCATAGTATCATTATTCGGCATCAAAGTCCAATTGTATCACAACTTTGACAATGATACTATGGTGATATGTATCACTCCCCCTTAGTCAATACTTCATCTCACAATGAAAGCCACTCCCCCTTACATAATAATTCGTAAACCATATTTATTTTTAGTGTGAACTACACATTAATTCTCCCCCTTTTTGTCAATATAAATTGGCAAAGGTACAAAAACTAGTGGGATCCTCATGAAATTTTCATAGAGATACTTCATGACCAAAACAGAAAAACATACCAACTTGTTTCGATGATTTCACATAGTCGAAACTTAGTGTATTCATCAAGGAGTTTATAAAGATACAAGATAACCCCTACAATATTTCACAGCCGCACTCCCCACAAAGATTTGGCAATTAAGCACAAGTTCAATTAAAAACTCTCCCCCATAAAATGTCATTCCCGAAAGAACAACAAGAGCGACCTTACTTTTACAAGAAAAGAAGGATTTCTTTGGACATTAACAAATCACGTGAAAACATGAATTTGTATCCAAAAATATCAATTGAATTAACTACAAGGAAAATGATCAATTCAATTGGTCATGCTCAACATAAGAGAACTTACGGAGCAACACAGTACATACACAAAGATGTGGATCAGGGAAAGACCAATACTGCGGAATAATCAAAGATTCATTCTGTTTTTCATCACTATTTACACAATGACATATAATAGACTTAATCTTTGTAAACAAAAGTTCATCCTTTCTACCATCAATATTTGCATAATGACATAAAGGGCTTAACTTTTGTAATCAAAAGTTCATACTATCTTTTATCAATACTTTCATACCGACATATAATAGTGTTAACTTGTGAACACATTCATTTGTACTTCTTATGGTTACCCCCATTTAGCAATTTAATTGAAGGATAAAATCATTCAAGGCTAAAATGCCGTAAAAGTTATTATAACCATTAAAATAACAGTTTTAATATGATCAACATAAGAAGTTTAAAAGATAAAGCAAGTTACAAAATCACTAGAGAAGAGATCAATCACTCCTCTCATAATAATCCCTAGCAATTTCATAAAACTTCTCGATTAGATCTGGATGTTCAGCTTCAGCATAATCCAATTTCTCTCTCATGCACTCAACTTCATGTTGAAGACGGACAAGTTTAGAGTTTGCAGTTGCAGAAGTACTTGCTGGGGCACTGGTTGAAGATTGCTTCATCTTTTCGATGCTTGCCTTACTCAGAACTTTTGGACCACCAAGATCAGATCCAAAATGAGTGATGCCAAAGTGACTGGAAATCCTTGAAATGAGGCAAGGAAAGCCTGGGGTTTTCTTTGAAGTTTGTTTCACACTTATCATCTGGTTAACAATAAGTCCACATAAATCAATATCTCTCCCTTCAACAATATAACAGATCAATTCAGCAAGAGACCTGGTCCACAACATACTGTCAAAAGTGTTTGGCATCATGTTGGCCACAATCAGTTTCCCAGCAACTTTGAGAAACAATCCAGCACCATGAACATCAATCTTGCCATCTCTCCGAGAGACATCTCTATTAAAGAGATGATTTGACATCACTTGAGGAGTCAATCTTTCATTCTCAGGAAGAGGAAATCGAGCGCTACCAATATGAGTAAATTCAATAGGTAAGCAATAATATGACGATCCACAGTGAAAATAATACCACCTACCATAGTCTTGAACATGTAATTGGCTGGGTCAGTATCATGAATGTTTGCATAAAACTGCGCGGTCATATTAATATGAGCAGTCCCTAATGGTTTGTGAATGATGCCCCATCAGTGATTTTTGAAAAAATCAGTTAAACCTTGTACCTCAATTTCTGACTCATTATAGTATCTTTCAAAAATTGGTTGTTTGTTCTTATACTCCAAATAGAGGACACGAGCAGCAGGGTTAACAAACCTAGCACGGATACTTGGGTCGTAAAAAGAATTATCCCCTGCTTGACCACTTGAACTGCCAGCATGCCTAGTTCTCCTATGTGCCATTATTGAATATGAACTCTTAAAGAAATGTTGAGAAACTTACTTGGTTCGTGAACAATTGTTAATGGTGGAATTCCAAAAAGTTAACCGAAGCTAAAAAGGTTCTTGACCCAACGTACATGATCTTCTCCTGAATTCAAAGATGAAAACCAAACACAAAATGGTAATGAAATGAAGTAGAGGAGAAAAAGTGTTCGTGAACAGTTGGTTTTTCTTCTTCGTACACGAACAGAAGAGATGAAAGAGAGGGAGAAGAAAACGAAGAGGTTCTCCCTCTTTTATTGTGTCAAATGGTGGACCAGAGATGGTTCGAGTACGTTCTGGAACATGACTCGAACACGTATGGGAACTGGGTCCAAGGTGTGTGAACCGTATGAGTGCGAGTTAGGACCCGTTTGGTAAAGCAACTAAACAAGGAGTTTGGAGTATCAACTCAACAAATGTTTCCTTGAATAATTTTTGTATGGTCAAAATGACCAATTTTTTTTTAGCACACCATGACACCAAGAGAGAGTTTCTTTCCAGCAACTCTTACATCCTGAAGTGTTGAGCAACACCCAAGGAACTGTTTTTATAAGTTTATCAAGGAACTTTAAGAGAACACAAAAAAATTGTGTTTCTAATTTCTCGTTTTCCAACTTATAGAAACCATTTTTTGCAAAGAGCTTTCAGTACTTCGAAGGGAAACTCTTTTGACAAAAAGAGACGTCCTAACTTCTTCATAAAAGAAGACAATACTACTATCTTGATGAGAAGTATCAGAAATTGAGCAATGAGTTGATTCATGCTTTGAGGTGATACACTCGGATGACTGAGATTTAAACTCCTCTAGTAATTCATTTAGTTTGTTATAACTAATTGGATTATGCAGAGGAGGAGCACTGCTCTCACTGATTAGTAAATCAATATCAATCTCAACATGAATATTATTCATCATAACTTGATTTAGCCTGTCAAGAGATTCTTGTTCATTCTGGAGATATAGATAAACATCAGAAGATAAGCTTTCAAGTTTCTTTTCAATTCCTGAAAAAAATTCAAGGGATTTTAAACCTGGTGGAGGTTTAGATAGAATTTCTTTTATAAAATCAGACATGGAAGAGAATTCTGGAATCCCTGAATCTGGTGGTGCATTTATTGAGATAACACTTCTGTCCATATTCAGATTGCAACAAACACATACTTATAAGGTCTTTAATGTGTTTGCCTGCAATGATACCAATTGAAAAAGCGGGGGTCAAACAACCACACCCAATATTTCGTTTGACAATCTGAATAGACAAACTCTAATATACTTTCAAGAGAATCAACTAGATAGTCAGACTCAATCTAGAGAAAAGTATATCAAAGAGTTTTATATCTCTATCTCTCAATTCAATCCGCAATCAGCAAATAGGAATTCGCGAGACCGATTGAATATAAGAGAAATAACTTGAACGGTACCAAAGACCAATGTTCAAGGATCAATCAATTTCAATCAACAACCAAAAGTTGGATTTCCCAATTGATCAATTCAACGCACAACCTGTGATATTTCAATTATATAACAAAATATAATGCGGAAAAGAAATAACACATACACCAGAATTTTGTTAACGAGGAAAACCGCAGATGCAGAAAACCCCCGGGACCTAGTCCAGCTTTGAACACCACACTGTATTAAGCCGCTACAGACACTAGCCTACTACCAATGAACTTCGGACTGGAATGTAGTTGAACCCTAATAAATCTCACACTGATTCAAGGTACAGTTTTGCTCCTTACGTCTCTGATCCTAGCAGGATACTACGCACTTGATTCCCTTAGCTAATCTCACCCACAACCAAGAGTTGCTATGACCCAAAGTCGAAGACTTGATAAACAAATCTTTCTCACGCATAAAAGTCTATTGGAATAGATAAATCTATCTCCCACCGAAATACCTACGAGTTTTATTCCTTCTTTTGATAAATCAAGGTGAACAGGAACCAATTGATATACCGGACTTATATTCCCGAGGAACAGCCTAGAAATATCAATAACCTCACAATAATCTTAATCGATTAACGAAACAAGATATTGTGGAATCACAAACGATGAGACAAAGATGTTTGTGACTACTTTTCAATCTTACCTATCGGAGATAAATCTCAAGCAAATCTTAACAAAGATAATACTCAATCACGATAGTAAAAGTAAGATTAGAACACGAAACTACAGAAAAAATAGTTGGGTCTGGCTTCACAATCCCAATGAAGTCTTTAAGTCGTTAACCTACAGGGTTTCGTGAAAAACCTAAGGTTAAAGGAGAATCGACTCTAGTCGCAACTAGTATCACACAGAAGGTGTAGGGATTAGGTTTCCCAGTTGCTAGAGTTCTCCTTTATATAGTTTTCAAATCAGGGTTTGCAATCTAAGTTACCTTGGTAACAAAGCATTCAATATTCACCGTTAGATGAAATCCTGATTAGATTCAAGCTAATATCTTTCAACCGTTAGATCGAACTTAGCTTGTTATACACAAATAAAATGTACCCTCAGTTAGGTTTATGTAACCGTACCTAAACGTGTACACCATGTTGGCTAAATAGTAGTTAACCGAGGTTAGCTATATGAACACTCTCATATCAACCTTATACATCTTAACCATAACTAGTTCAAATGACTCAAATGAAACTAGTTAAAGAGTTGTTCAATTGCTATATTCTCATAGTAGTATACAAGAACACAATTGAAGAAAAATCGGTTTGATTCACTCGAATCAATTCATGGACATTATAGTCATGGTTTGCAAAGAATGCATTCCTTATTATTTAAATGTATATGTTCATAACAAAACCATATTTTAGAACTTTAACCATTCAATTATGCAAACGGGTACGCATACTTGAATAGCCGGACCAAGTTTACTTTTTTCCAGTATGCGAACGGGTACGCATACCTCCAAACCCAGCAGAAAATTCCGGTCACAAACCTACGCCAGTATGCGTACGGGTACGCGCAGTTAGGTTCCCGGACTTCTCAAACCAACAGGTACGCATACGGGTATGCATACTATGGTTCCCGGACATGGATCACATATATGCAAGAGTGCACAACATGTTTATAATCCAATGTTTGTTAAGTGTTCTAAACTCTTATTTCAATCATTGAAACTTTCTTAGAGGATGACAATAGCCATTTTCACACACTATTAGCATCAAAGAATTTTTCAAGTTATTGAAATAATCATGACAAAACATTCCAAGTCTACACCAAATGATTGTATCACGCAAACCATGTAAGATGTTACTCGGAAATTTTCACATGATCATCTTTTGACTTTCGTCAAGAATATAAGACGAACTTGGTTGAAGCGAAAGCTTACCAACACATATTTCGAGAAATATGTAAGCGAGTTAAACTCAACTCGAAATCTCAAATGTGCATAATCGAAAACCATATAGTAATACGACTTATGTCTCAATATAGGAGATAGAGTAGAAATAGATTTTCCAAGTGATTGATGAGTTTTAGTCTCCACATACCTTTTGTTGATGAAGTTCCACAAGCTCACCTTAGTAATTCTTCGTCTTCATTTGATGACCGCCGTGAAGTCTAATGCTCAACTACACAATCTATCCTAGTCCGAGACATCACTATAAGTAGACTATAAATCAAGACTTATAGTTTTTATCACTAACATTGACAAAAATACTTTAGATAACAACGCTTGCGAGTTCGACCGAGTAGTGTTCTAATAATATTAATACCTGCAGAATGTACGAATAATACTCACGGCATGACATCTTTCTTCCATTTACATCTTTGCTATTTATTTCCCACCCGTAGTTTCCATAAGGGAGTAAAAATGGATATTGCATAGGATCGTAATTACAACCAGTCTCAAAGACCTGTAAGAGATTCTCACCCATCGTCTACACTACTCACATTCAGTATGTTTATAACTTTCATCACCTATTGGCACAATAGCCGCAACCTGAGAAGCACTTAGAAGAGTGTACTGCAACTGATCTTTAGGTTGCTCTTTAATAATCAACTGGCAATCCAAAAGATCTTATCGTTCTGAACCTTGACAAAAAACATGGACAAAGCTATTGTGTCTATTCAAGATTTCCCTTAACAGCTTCAACACATCTATCCAACACATTGTTACCTTCCTTCATCCTCCACTTAATTTCCTGATCTGTGTCATAGAAATATATTTGTATATATCGCGGTCGATGTGCTTTATCCGGAGGTAAAATGCTACCTATCCTATGGTAAAGATGGCCTTGAATGCGGAAAGTATAAACTCCTTTAGTACCATCGGAGAGATCCTTATCAAAGTAAACCCCCATCGAAGTAAGCAAAAAACAACGTTTATAAGATCTAATGTTGATCCTAAACTCTTTCCCTCTTGGTCCCTGATCATCAAACAGCTCCAAAAGTTCTATAGATGGCTCAACAAATGGTAATAAAGAAATTTTTACCTTACCACAACAAAAATTCTCTGATTCACGATAGAAAAGCTTCGCATGACATTTTGGACATATTTCCGATGGTGGAAAATGATACTTTACAAATCCAACTTGGTAAGTAAGTCCTCTTGCGCAATTATAGAACGAAGATCTTCCCACAACACTTCGATATGGACGACCTACCTATCTTCCAATCCGACTTCCTTGTGTATTTGCTGTAAATAAACCGAGAGAGCTCAACATCTATACATATTTAGCATCCAAAGCAACCTAAAAACCTTACAAATAATTTAACTATTCCATTTCAGAAAAGTAAAAAAAGCTTACATGTTGCATTTTGTGTATGTCGAGATTCTTGAGATTGACTCTGCACCATAAGTCGAGGGCTCCTACGAACGTTTAATGCAAGACTGTCATCTGTTGTTGCATAAATTGAGCCAGTGAAAATAACCATTAGATCACCATGAAAAAACTATGAACATCGATGGATATATTCTAAGCCGAAATATATGTAGATAACGATGTAAGAAAGATACAACTATACCGATTGCATCCTGTGTATGTGGTGGTTCTCTATGTTGAGGATGTTGACTGAACCTTGGACTTCTGCGCAAGGGTAATTGGGTGGCATTACTGCTTTCTCCGCGATGTGGTACGCTTACTTGATGCGGAGAAGTTTCTGCAGCAGTTTCCCCATCATCGGAGCTGCTATCATCTGCTGAGTCATGATTAGTTTTCTCTCCAGCAGAACCAATAACTATGCCTCCTGCCTTTTCTCTTCCAGGAACATCGCCGTTGGGTCGGCGCCGTTTCTGTTTACCAATTTTTGTTGTTGAACATAAGTCGAAATTCACATCCATTTTTACTTAATCCTAAAACTGAAAGAGAAAGAAAACCTATTTTGGTATCTCGAAAGAGGAATTTGTACATAAACATGTAATACACTACAAACTTCTCATTAAAAAACCGAACTGCATCTATTGCTATTAGTTACCACCAACAGTTGTTTCGAATGTTTAACAACAAAAAATTAGATCCCTATGGATCTGTCCACATAACTAATGGAGATGAAGGAAACAAAGAATGCTTAGATCACATGAATGTCTCTGTTTTGATGAAGACAACTTATGTCTAGGATATTTTTTTCTAAAAATCTCTAAATGATGTAGCAGATATATACACATACCTGGTATGGCGCAATCGACTTTCCCTTTCTTTTTCGGGATGCCTCTGCGGCGTCCTCATCTTGGCACTGAACTTGCTCAATAAATCTGGGACTGCGGCACGTAATGATTATGTTAGCATCGTGTACTCTTGTTCCTCCCATTTCAGTTGATTTACGGCGTGGTTCAAGGATGCGCTGTTTTTCATTCACAGTCACTAAACTTCGTCAATAGGGGCAAAGTGTAGTTTTAACACCACATGTTAAAATCAAACTCATTAAGGGTGTGTTTGCAGATGCGAGCTGTATATGCAATATAAGATACATACCTTTTCTGTGAAATCTCGTTCACTGGAATCTATATATAATGCCTTACTGGTCTCCATGTTAGTTGTAATTTGAGTTGTGGACTTCAAAACTGGGACCTGATCACTCTCCATCCCTACAGAATCATGATGTCGAAACCAAAACCAAGAAAATGTCCAAACCATCAAAGGCAGCAAAATCAGAACTATTAAGGAATTCTCAGGCATGTGATTATGAAAACAGATTTTACGCATTGCATTTTGAGTATGTACACGTTCTTGATCTGGTTCGGATAGCGCAAGGATTCTCCGGAATGTTATAGGAGGTGGCAGACCACCCTCCGTGGCTGGAAAAAGTTGATTTTCAATATACTTTGCATTTACAAAGTAGTATGGTGGTAGAATAAAAAAAATTAGTACATGGTGATACACCAATTACATATTTCATGTTGTGTTTGAAAGTGCTGTGTGAGTTGAGGACTTCTACGAAGATTTAAGTCAGCAGCGTGAATGCCCGTCTTTGTTGCAATTAGGAAAATTCGACAGCACAAAAAGTTAGACAGCACAAAGAGCATTTACAAAATTCGACGCAATTCTACAATTGGGCACTTTCATATACTACACTCATTAAAAAAAAAAAAAAAAAAAACGTGTACTAAATATCAAATGTCGCCATTCAGAAAAACATAGTAGTAGGGAGAAGAATTACCACTACTTGTTCCCGCTCTGCCCTCATTATTAGTTGCATCACATACTCTTGTTCTTTTCATTTCATTAGTTGAACGCCGTTTTTCAAGGAGCTGCTCTCTTTCCTTTTCAGTTAGTGAACTTCTTCTTGCCCTTTGTGCAGTACGGCGCATTTCTTGTCTCTTTGTTCCGTAACTTTCATTATCTGATTCATGGCAGCGTTTCTTGCCTCATTCTCTCTCAATATCAGCTAAATGTTCTCGACCCTGAACTTGCTCACTATAAGAATCCCGTTAGGACATTGACTATAATTTTTCGCACTCCTCGGATCATTTTTGCTCTCTTTAATAAATATCTTAGGGAGAAAAAATTAAGAAGCCGCATAGGACATCAACTACATGCTGCAAAGGTGGCTACCAAATAACAACTTCGGAAAATCATGGAGAGAAAACTAAAACAGTTATTTTTTCTCTTTGGAACGATTTTGTGTGTACAATTAGGATATACAAGTTAACATAGCAGTTTCGTTTGAAAAGTTGAAAATGCTGTGTATCTTGACAAATGAAAACCTGATGTTGGACACAAATACCCAAATACGTACGTTCAAACATCTCTTTCACCCTTTCTTTTATTAATTAATTAATTAATTAATATGCAGTAGTAGTAGTTTTGTTTAACTCCTTTAAGATGTAATAATAACCGATGAAAAACTCGTTCTCTTCATTAACTTTTCTCTCTCTATATTCATCAAAGTAGCTGGATTAGATTTCAAATTCGAATTCTTTTTTAGCCAAAATTTTACTACTTTCTATTCTCTTTAATTCACCAAATAAGAAGAAGAAAATCCAAAGGTAAAATAAGTTGCCTAAAGATTCAATATAATATTTTTGTTTTCTTGATTTCTCTAATTCAGAGAAATTCATATCCAGGTTAGTTGATTAATTCTTGAAGTTATTTTTATTCTTAATTAGTAATATTGTTAATGAACTTAATTAACTACATTTACACAACTGGACTTTAAAATCTTGAAACTTAAACTCTGTTGATTACTTCTATAGTTGATACCATGAATTTCTAAAAGTAAATCGATTTGGTTTTTCTGAAAGTGTGATTTCTTTTTTCATTTATCCGATGTTAATTACACAGTTTTTCTTGATTACCTTAAATGGACTTACTACTATTCTTTGTAGATGTAGTCAACCAATTTTCAGAATGGGGAAGTTTTTGACCAAAAATAGTGGTTTTAAGACAGTTAGATAACTGTAACTACTAACAGTTTTCAGTTCTGTCTGGTTCTTTAACTAATTCCTCTTTGTCTTGATTTTGTTGTTTCAGCGATGTCATATATAGCAGCAGTAGTGTGCTAAATTATTAAATTTCGGTAAAATAGCAGATCAAGGCAAAAGAGAACATACCATGACTAGATCACGAGGTCTCGGATTCAGGTTTGACAATTTTCAACACTTGAATCATTAGCCAATTTCGATCAATTTAAGTATTTTGATGAACTCATTAGTGACTTATGCTATGCTACAGTTCGGTGTTACGAAAAACAAATGTGACCATGAAGATGATTATTAACGCTTTTGTTGGAGTTATCGTTGGCTTCTTGATAGGATTTTCTGTAAACAAGGTTACAAGACTATTACTTACTGTTTGCATTCTAGTTTTGATTTTTTATTTTGGTTCTAATTCTCATTCGTTGTATTATTTTGCAAGTCAGTAATGTTTATAAATTACCTTCTATATTGTGCAGTTTGACTCGAGCCTTTTCCATTCCAATAGCCACAATGATGACGCAGTGATTAATAGCTTGTCACAAAAGCCTTGGTCTTCGGCAGAGTGTCAGAATTTAACTAGCACAGACCTGTCTCAAAACTATGGTGCTACCACGAAGGTACTGCTATGTTTGTAAATAATGTTAAAACCTCAAATCGATATGTAATGCTCTTTAATTTTCTATGCAAACCTTAAACTGGTTCCCTTGTGTTTCTTCTGCAGAGATCAGTTCCGCGCGGTACAGAAACACTACCCCCAGGCATTATCGCATCAGAGTCAGACTTATATCCCCGCAGATTGTGGGGTAAACCAACAGAGGTGGGAATCCTACGCTTTATATGAAAGACATCAAACAAGTTCAAATTCTACCAATTTGATTGGAAAATCTAGTCACGTGCTATTAATGACGTTTGTTTTTATTACTTTTTAGTCTTTTAGGTGTCTCAATTTGGCTGTGTCAAATTGTTCATTAGTTACATGCTCTTGGATGAATAAGCGCACACTATCCCTTCCTTGCACCCTCTTCAGTATGGATATAGCTGATTGACATTTTTACAACTAGCAAGTTACTTGTAATTCAAGAATCTCAGATTGACTGTAATTAGTATAAAATGATGTAATTGATTTGTTTGTAGGTATGTGTAAATAGGAGGTGTGAATTACATTGTATATTTGACAGGTATCTGCAGCAAAATAAAGCGGAAGCCTTAATTCGTATTATTGTTTCTTTATGTTGTCTTTCTTAATTATGGATTGATCGGTTTGACTCCTGCAGGACTTAACTTTTAAGCAAAAGTATCTTGTAACCTTTACAGTTGGTTACAGACAGAAAGACAATATCGATGCAGCAGTTAAAAAGGTGAAACCGAATCTCTGCTCCTTATTGAGTGTGTTTACCTCATTTTGCAGTCAAGTCTTAAATAGTTTGTTCATGAGATTATTTCTCCCTCTCATACAGTTCTCGGACTACTTTACAATCATGTTGTTTCACTATGATGGCCTTACTACAGAATGGGATGAGTTTGAATGGTCAAAGAGAGCTATCCATGTGAGTGCCCCAAAGCAAACCAAATGGTGAGGATCTATCACTAAAGTCCTTGACCTATTTCGACTTTTCAACTCTGCTTACACATCTTTTCTGAGTATAGCTTCTTATGTGCCTCTGATACTTTGTTCAAGGTGGTATGCGAAGAGGTTCCTGCATCCTGATATTGTGGCACCATATGAGTACATTTTTATTTGGGATGAAGACTTGGGGCTTGAACATTTTTATGCTGATGAGTGAGTTTTTTGGACAGACGAAGATCTTTTGTTTCCTGAGAATATGTATAGTGTTACAGTATGTGAAGTTGAGAGTTCTGTATCTTTCTCGTCAATTATAGGTACATAAAGCTGGTAAGGAAGCATGGACTTGAGATATCACAGCCTGGTTTAGAGAAGACCAAAAAGTTTACATGGCCGATGACAAGGAGAATAGTTGGAGGAGAAGTCCACAAGTACGTAGAAAAGAAATGCTCCCAATCCTTCTCCCACTTTGTTTGCTTGGTGTCTTACGGTTGTTTTTTCTTATCAGAGTAGTAGAAGAGAAACCAGGGGATTGCAAAGATCATTTGCCACCATGTGCAGCGTATGAGAATACATCTACTTCCATATCATTTCTGCTACCAAAAAATGTCGCCGGGTGTGATTAAATCTCATTAGTTCATTCTATCTTACATGTAGATTTGTTGAGATCCAGGCTCCTGTGTTTTCTCGAGAGGCCTGGCGTTGTGTGTGGCATATGATTCAGGTAGATAATCTACTTCAGTTACAAACCTCATCAAATGACTCCTTGAAAACAATATGCGCTAAATATCCTATCATTTTTTTTCTCTGTAGAATGATTTAATACATGGATGGGGTATCGATTTTTCTCTTAGGAGATGTGTAGAGGTCAGTAAACCTACTCCGCAAGTTTTTCTTTGTTACTAGTACATTTACTACTTACTCATGACTGAAATTTCTCATTCCTTTTATCTTTCAAATATAGCCTGCTCATGAGAAAATAGGAGTTGTTGATGCTCAATGGATTATTCATCAAGGTATTCCAACGCTTTGGAATCAGGTAAGAAAACATGCCATTAGTCTTACGCTTGAACATTTTTAAGCTGTTGAACTCCCTATTCTTTAATCATCAAAATTCTTGTGTTCATGGAATGAAATTTTTTTTTTTTTTTTTCCTCGCAGGGTAAAGAGAAATTTGGGAAGAAAAAAATGGTACATGTCCAATTTCCTACGCTCCTATGTTCTTTTCTTATTTATGGATCAGTAAGTTCATAAGTGAATATGAAGTTTATGATTGTAATTTCAGGTAAGAGAAAGGTGTGTAAGAGAATGGGGAATGTTTGGAAATCGAATGCATGATGCGGAGACGAATTACTGTGGAGCAATCTCTGTCAACCAAAGGGAATCCACAAATAGCTCATCATTAGAATGAAGAATAAGATGACAATGCTGTGTCCGACAATGATGATGACGACGACAATGTGTACCATGATCCCACGTTTTACCAATATCACTGCAATTGATACTTGTGTTTTACCCCTGCTACTTCCTTGGTAACCGTCTTGGCAAAAAGAAACCAGTGCCCATTTGTACTGTAGAGAATGGGCCCGATTTCATGGTCTTCTAAATAAAAAATCGGTAACACTTCTTTTGATCATTTTGTTTCTCGTCAGAGCTCACTCTTGGTCTTTGGACCGCTGGTTCCACACTTCCACATAGTTGATTCGGAGGCGTCTTGTTCCTACTTATATGTGTTCAAGATCGTACGTTCGTTTATAATTGGTTACAAAAATCCATACAAAGGTTGTGCATCATATATCATCAATACATGAAAAGTAGCTCAGATTATCCGGAGGTGCCATTTAACATTGCAGTTCAACTGAACAGAGTGCAAAGGTTATCCTAGACATATGATGGATTTGCGTATCACTCCGTTAAACAGTATCTTCTTTTGTGGTAACATACGAGATTATCTTCTTTTGTGGTAACGGGTTATGCATCTTAATTTTTCAGGGGTATAATTAGCAAGCAAACTAGAATATAACATATCTAAAAAATCGCACCTTAGAATTTTACAAATTTTATCTCGTTGGAAAGCTTTTAAAGAGATTTACACAACGAGTACAAACAACAATACCAAATTTAAGTTTTTTGCGAAAAAGTCGGAGGTGATTGTTCTTAGGCAAATTTTTTGAAACTTGATACATAACCATTATGCAGCCACTAAAAAAGATGCATAACACATTATGCAGACACAACAAAAAAAATGCATAAAAAAAAATGCATAAAACGTTATGCAACCATATTTTTGGTTCATGCATTTACTAATTTAGTTATGCAACCACTAAAACGATATATACGCCTAAAAATATAACATCACAAAAAAAAAAGACGCATAATTCATAACTCCATTGTTTTGGTTAATTTCATTGCTTACAAAAAAAAATGATGCATAATGCGTTATGCAGCCATATTTTTGGATGCATATCAAGTTATGCATCAATTTTTTTATTTCAGTGCTTACAAAAAAGTAGTTGCATAATACTTTATGGATCCATTTTCACGACTGCATAACATATTATGCAGATATTATTGTAGGTGCATGACAAGTTATGCAGTTTTTTATTGTTGATGTTGATTTCAATACTAACAAAAATGTTATTGTATAAGTGTTATGCAACCATTTTCCGGACTGCATAACAAGTTATGCAACAACTTTTGTAGATGCATAACAGGTTATGCAACCATTTTCATAGTTGTATAACAAATTATTCAACCATTTTAATAGCTGCATAATCCACTAGAAGAAAATAAATTTACAAGAATCCTTCGATCACAAAAATAAATAAATGACAAGTCTTATATGCAGTGTCTTTCCTTATTTTCTGCAGGAACCCTTGATGCATTCGTATCCGTTCAGCTGTTTTGGACTTAACCGAGAGTGCGTGTTGAATGAAAGAATTTCGTATAGATTAGTCAACTGAAATGCAAAGGACAAAAAGATTAACTGAATTTAATGAAACATCGTATAACAAAGGTAGATTTGTTTAATATATCCCTTCTACAAGGCAGATACTTGTGTCCATAAAACAATACTACTCTCAATTAGCAATAGTAACCTTAACTGAGGAGCAACGAGAACCGGCATTTTTTGTGGAGTTTGAGCTACGGGCTTTGAGGTGGAGCTGACAGTATCTGTTGCCTCCTAAAATGAGATCAATATAAATATATTACCTTTGGATTGGATGACCATATTTCAAATGAATATATCCATCACTATCCTTCATATTTTCGTCTGGAAAATCAAAATTTTCCAAATAATTCAACACCCATGATATCTTTAATTATCTCTCTGATTGTGATCATCTTTGGTTACAAATGAATAATCTCATAAACCCATGATTCTCTAGGGAGATTTATACAAACTAGCATGGGATTAATCTTAATGGATTTCAGATTTGAATCGTAAACCTAATAAGTAGATCTAGAAAAAACCCTTAAAAAAATGTTAAAATTGAACAACACAGATCAAATTGAAAATAAAAAACAGAAAAGAAACAAGATTAAAAGCATATTTAGAAACGATGAGAAAGATCTCGATATCCCCTGGTCGTATTTCTCCTCTTAACTCCCGACTAAATTCTCGCCTCTGTTCCTGAAGAGGAAAAACAGAACTTTATTTCCGTTAGAAAGAAAAACAGAATTTCAAAAATTATGGGCCTCTCATAAATTTGTTTAAGAAAAATGGGTGTGCGCGTGAATTTTTCCGCCTGTGGGTTTAAGGGTGAAAAAAAAACTGAAAAATGGGTGTGACAATAGTTCTCACTTTCTTGTTTGGTCCAAGGCCCATATAGTTAGTTTTCCTAGGGTCCATCCAGATTTCTTGTGTATAATAAAAACAAGGAAATGACCATAATAGTCCTCCTGCCAAACGTGTGTGTTTGCACGGTTCTCCCCCAATATCACTCGATCTCTTTCTGTCTCCCATCAAAAAACCAAATCTCATCTCCCCTACTAAACCAGAGAACAAAACTCTAAAAAACATCAATGAAAACTAACGAAATCATAAGAATTACTTTATTTCCCTACTAAATCATCATAAAAATCTACCGAAAACCCTATATTTTTAATGAAATCTACATTAAAATAGTAAAAAAAGAAGAAGAAGAAGAAGAATTGTACGAAAAGAAGAAATAATTGAAGAAGTTTCTACTCCAAATAAGTAGAAGATGATTTCGATGAATCACCAACAACAAAAATGAAGAAATACATTACAATTGAACTAGGGGAGGTGCATACAATTGAAGTTCTTATACAAATGAATAGCATTGAGAGATTTTTAATGTTGTTCGTTAGTTTTTCAAATGTCCTATTATGACTTCTTATATCCAAATGTTGTTTGTTTGATTTTTTATGCAGACAATTGAAGTTCCTTTTACGATCCTAGAGTGCAGATTTCCTATACTATGGTTATTTATTTGATTTTTCTTACATGCAATGGAATAGTATAGGGAGATTTATACCAGTTGATTTTTTGTATGATTCTTTACGTTTTCATCAGATGAAGTTCATAAAAAATCGTAATGAGAGTGCAGAATGCGTAAACTGTTTTGATTTTTACACTTATATGATATTTTACCAGTACAGGTTGCCTATACCGTGGTTATTTGTTTGATTTTTATACATGTGATAGAATAGAATAAAGAGATTTATGCAAGTTATTTTTTTCACAAGATTAATTATGTCTCACCATATGTTTCGGCTAGACAAATGTTGTTTGTTTGAGTTTTGATACATGCAATGGAAGTTTCTTTTATGATCCTAGAGTACAAATACCATATACATTTTTTTTTATTTTTTTTTGCACTTATGTGATATTGGCTATATTATAGTTAAAAACGTGTATGATTTATCAGTGCAGATACCATATACTTGACATCTAGTTTAGTTTGGTATTATACATTTATGTCTTATTTTGATAGTTAAAATGGTTTTGAGTTTTGTACCTATATAAAAGTGCAGATTCGCTATACTGTAGTGACTTTAGTAGGGATGCAAAAAGGTTTTGAGTATTATACCTATGTGATTTGTTAGAAGTGAAATTTGGCTATACTGTACAGTGATTCTTCTTAAAGCACTGCTCGGTCGAACTCGCAAGCGTTGCTATCTCAAGCTTGTTTGTCAATGTTAGTGATCAAAACTATAAGTCTTGATTTCTAGTCTACTTATAGTAATGTCTCGGACTAGGATAGATTGTGTAGTTGAGCATTAGACTTCACGGCGTTCATCAAATGAAGACGAAGAACTACTAAGGCGATCTTGTGGAACTTCATCAACAAATGGTATGTGGAGACTAAAACTCATCTATCACTTGGAAAGTTTATTTCTACTCTATCTCCTATATTGAGACAAAAGTCGTATTACTATATAGTTGTCGATTATACACATTTGAGATTTCGAGCTGAGTTTAACTCGCTTACATATTTCTCGGAATATGTGTTGGTAAGCTTTCGCTTCAACCAAGTTCATCTTATATTCTTGAAGAAAGTCAAAAGATGATCATGTGAAAATCGCCGAGTAACATCTTACATTGTTTGTGTGATACAATCATTTGGTGTAGACTTGGAATGTTTTGTTATGATTATTTCAATAACTTGAAAATTTCTTTGATGCTAATAGTGTGTGAAAACGGCTATTGCCATCCTCTAAGAAAGTTTCAATGATTGAAATAAGAGTTTAGAATACTTAACCATCATTGGATTATAAACATAGTGTGCATTCTTGCATGTATGTGATCCATGACCGGAAAAAATGCATACCCGTTTGCGTACTTGTAGTTGTGAAATTCCGTGTACCAAGTACACATACCGGTACGCATACTTGCGTAAGGTATAGGTCCGAGAATTTCTGTTGGGTTTTGGAAGTGTACCAAGTATGCGTACCCGTTTGCAAACTGGCGAACCCAAACTCAGACGGGCTACTTAAGTATGCATACCCGTTTGCATACTTGAGTGGTTAAAGTTCTAAAATCGGTTGGCTCATGAACTAATACATTTATATATTAAGGAATGCATTCTTTGCAAACCGTGGCTATAATGTTCATGAATTGATTCGAGTGAATCAAACCGATATTGCTTCAATTGTGTTCTTGTATACTTCTATGAGAATATAACAATTGGACAACTCTTTAACTAGTTTCATTTGAGTCATTTGAACTAGTTATGGTTAAGATGAATAAGGTTGATATGAGAATATTCATATAGATAACCTCGGTTAACTAAGGTTGAGCCAACATGGTGTACACGTTTAGGTACGGTTACTAAACCTAAATGAGGGTACATTTCATTTGTGTATAATAAGCTAAGTTTTATCTAATGGTTGAAAGATATTAGCTTGAATCTAATCAGGTTTTCATCTAACGGTGAATATTGCTTTGTTACCAAGGTAACTATGATTGCAAACCCTGATTTAAAAACTATATAAAGGAGAACTCTAGCAACTGGGAAACCTAATCCCCACACCTCCTGTGTGATACTAGTTGTATAAGCTAGAGTCGATTCTCATTTAACCTTAGGGTTTTCACGAAACCCTGTAGGTTAACGACTTAAATACTTCATTGGGATTGTGAAGCCATACCCAACTATTTTCTCTGTAGTTGCGCGATCTGATCTCGCTGTTTCTATCGTGTTTGAGTACTATCTTCTTTAAGATTGGCTCTAGATTTAATCTCCGATAGGAAAGATAAAAAGTAGTCACAAACATCTTCGTCTCATTGTTTGTGATTGCACAATATCTTGTTTCGCTACCATACGATTAAGATTATTGTGAGGTGATTGATATTTCTAGGCTGTTTTTCGGGAATATAAGTCTGGTATATCAATTGGTTCATATTCACCTTGATTTATCAAAATACGGAACAAAACTCGTAGGTATTTCTGTGGGAGACAGATTTATCTATTCCTATAGACTTTTCTGTGTGAGACAGATTTTTTTATCAAGTCTTCGACTTTGGGTCGTAGCAACTCTTGGTTGTGGGTGAGATCAGCTAAGGAAATCAAGTGCGTAGTATCCTGTTGGGATAAGAGACGTAAGGAGCGCAACTGTACCTTGAATCAGTGTGAGATTGATTAGGGTTCAACTAAAGTCTAGTCCGAAGTTCATTGGTAGTAAGCTAGGCTTAATACGGTGTAGTGTTCAAATCTGGACTAGGTTTCGGGGTTTTTCTGCATTTGCGGTTTTCCACGTTAACAAAATTCTGGTGCCTGTGTTATTTCTTTTCCGCATTATATTTTGTTATATAATTGAAATATCACAGGTTGTACGTTGAATCGATCAATTGGTAAATCCAACCCTTGGTTGCTGATTGAAATTGGTTGATCCTTTAACATTGGTCTTTGGTACCATTCAAGTGGTTTCACATAACAATCAGGCTCACGGATTTCTATCTGTTTGATTTGCTGATTACATTTGTGAAACAAAGATATAAACTCTTTGATATACTTTTCTCTAGATTTAGTCTAACTGTCTAGTTGATTCTTTTGAAAATATATTGGAGTTTGTCTATTCATATTGCCAAACGAAATATTGGGTGTGGTTGTTAGACCCCCACTTTTTCAATTGGTATCAGAGCAGGAAAATACATTAAAGACCTTATAAGTCTGTGTTTGTAGCGATCTGAATATGGACGGAAGTGCTATCTCTATAAACGCACCTCCAGATCCAGGGATTTCTGAATTCTCTTCCATGACTGATTTAATAAAATCTGTAGAAGAAATTCTATATAAACCTCCACATGGTTTAAAATCCCTTGAAGTGTTTTTAGGGATTGAAAAGAAACTAGAAGCTTATCTCTTGATGTTGAGTTATACCTCCAGAAAGAACAAGAATCTCTTGATAAGCTAAATCTAGTTTTGATGAATAATATTCATGTTGAGGTTGACATTGATTTACTAATCAGTGAACGCAATGCTCCCCTTCTGTGTAATCCAATTGGTTGTAGCAAACTAATTGATCTACATGAAGAGTTTATGTCCGAGTCTCCTGACTACATCACCTCTAAGCATGAATCAATTCATTGGTCAATTCCTGATACTTCGTACAAAGATAATAGTATTGTTTCTCCTTATTAAAAAGTGAGGACGTCTCTTCGTATCAAAAGAGTTTCCCTGTGCAATACTGAATATTATCTGCAAAGACTGTTGGTTATAAGTTGTAAACGAAAAAATCAGAAACACAAACTGTCTTATGCTCTTTTTAAGTTCTTTGAGAACCTTATAAAAACAGTCCTTTGGGTTTCTCTCAATACTGTAAGATGTAAGAGTTGTTGGAAAGAAACTCTTTCTTGGTGCCATGATGTGTAAGACATTGTTCACCTCAACACAACTTGATTGTGTTGGACGTGCATTCTCACCAAGAAATGCCCTGCTATGTATACAGTGAGGGAAGCACGAGAATTGGGGCGTACATGTTGCGTTAGGTACGATTTTGAATCTTTGGTAAGGCTGTAGAATTCAATTGGATTCTTCTAAAAGGTATGTCTATAAACTTGAGCAAGATTTGTGTTTTTATCATTTGCTTAGAGTACTTATAATGATCCATGTACCTTGCTTATCGTTCATTTCTACCTAACTAAATCTGTGTTTAAGGTCCTTAAATGTTTAGGTTTGAAAATAGTAGTTCGGGATGTTTGGACTTCATGGTACACATACCAGGTATGCATACCATCATTTAAAATCAAAATCCATGGGTTTTAGTACGCATACCCATTTACATACTGCTCCAGGTCACGAAAATTCGTTTGCAAACCCGTATGCATACTGGCCTGTAGATGTCGATTTTCGGTAAACTTATTTTGGCCGTAACTTATTCGTACGAACTTGGAATGACCTCATTCTTTTTGCATTCTCTTCCTTTTTAAATTATATTGAAAATGGAGATGAGAATTCCTGAATTTGGAAGAGCTAAGATTGGTATTTGTTCCGACTCTTGTTTTTGAGTGTTTTGCTCCATTTCGTCGCTCTTGTTCCACTTCTTGGACTTGGTCACTTGGACTGTTGGAGTAATTTTCTTCTAAGCTCATTTGTAGCTTTTAAAATAATGTTGTTGGTGAATCACAAAGAAAGAAGTTCAAGAATGGGAAGTAGTACGTATTGCCATGGGATTCTTGAATGTTCACAATCATCTTTTGTGAACAATGGTGCATGGTCGATAATGACTTTGTATGTTCTTCTTTTTTAAGAAAATCTTTTTATACGCCTCTGGTAGCTATTCTTGGTGTAAATCCGTGCGAAAAAGATTGATTCTACCCTGTAAGGACAAATCATCTTGTATGTGCATTACGAGTTTGTCTCAATGTCTAGGAAACTTCTTATGAGAATTTATTCTTGTGTTTTTAAGAAGGATAACTAGGGTTTGGAATAGCCATTGTTGTGAGTACACATATCTATTGACAACGTTTTCATCTTGCAATGTTTTTAGATTTATTTGTTTAAATTCTAAAGTTTATTTGGAAGATGATTTTTGCAGTATTAATCTTTATGGTTTTATATATTGCAAATAGTTATGGGATATGTTGTTTACGTCCGTGAACCTTGATTGTCCTATGCTTGTTCAAAAGTTAGCTCTATTATATGTCGGTATGAAAGTATTGATAAAAGATAGAATGAACTTTTGACTACAAAAGTTAAGCCTTTTATGTCATTATGCAAATATTGATGGAAGAAAGGATGAACTTTTGTTTACAAAGATTAAGTCTATTATATGTCATTATGCAAATAGTGATGAAAAATAGAATGAATCTTTAATTATTCCGCAGTATTGGTCTTTCCCTGATCCACATCTTTGTGCATATACTGTGTTGCTCCGTAAGTTCTCTTATATTGAGCATGACCAATTGAATTGATCATTTTCCTTGTGGTTAATTCAATTGAGATTTTTGGATACAAATTCATATTCTTATGTGGTTTGTTAATGTCCAAAGAAATCCTTTTTTGTGTGTAAAAGTAAGGTCGCTCTTGTTGTTCTTCCGGGGAGTGTGGCTGTGGAATAATGTAGGGGTTATCTTGTATCTTTATAAACTCCTTGATGAATGCATTTAGTTTCGGCTATTTGATGGCATCTAAACAAGTTGTTATGTTGTTCTATTTTGGTCATAAAGTATCTCTATGAAAATTTCATGAGGATCCCACTAGTTTTCGTACCTTTGCCAATTTATATTGACAAAAGGGGGAGAATTAATGTGTAGTTCACACTACAAATACATATGGTTTACGGATCATTATGTAAGGGGGAGTGGTTTTCATGTTGAGATGAAGTATTGACTAAGGGGGAGTGATACATATCACCATAGTATTGCTGTCAAAGTCGTGATACAATTGGACTTTGATTCTGTATAATGATACTATGACACTGTATAACAATGATTGAGAGCAACTGTTTTCTCATTGTTATAGCTACGGATCTTCAACAACAATGATTCCGAATTTGAACACATTTGGAATCATTGGAGTACTTAGAAGTGACGAAGATTTCAAGTAATGTTGAAGAACCAAGGAGATCAAGCATTTGGATGAGAAGCTACAAAGTTTACTTATTTTGTAATCCATATGTATTGAAAGTTTTGTCACTAAAATTGACAAAGGGGGACTTTGTTAAAGCACTGCTCGGCCGAACTCTCAAGCGTTGCTATCTCAAGCTTGTTTGTCAATGTTAGTGATCAAAACTATAAGTCTTGATTTTTAGTCTACTTATAGTAATGTCTCGTACTAGGATAGATTGTGTAGTTGAGCATTAGACTTCACGGCGTTCATCAAATGAAGACGAAGAACTACTAAGGGGATCTTGTGGAACTTCATCAACAAAAGGTATGTGGAGACTAAAACTCATCTATCACTTGGAAAGTCTATTTCTACTCTATCTCCTATATTGAGACAAAAGTCATATTACTATATAGTTGTCGATTATACACATTTGAGATTTCGAGCTGAGTTTAACTCGCTTACATATTTCTCGGAATATGTTTTGGTAAGCTTTCGCTTCAACCAAGTTCATCTTATATTCTTGACGAAAGTCAAAAGATGATCATGTGAAAATCGCCGAGTAACATCTTACATTGTTTGTGTGATACAATCATTTGGTGTAGACTTGGAATGTTTCGTTATCATTATTTCAATAACTTGAAAATTGCTTTGATGCTTCTAGTGTGTGAAAACGGCTATTGTCATCCTCTAAGAAAGTTTCAATAATTGAAATAAGAGTTTAGAATACTTTTGCATTCTTGCATGTATGTGATCCATGACCGGAACTAAAGTATGCATACCCTTATGCGTACTTGTAGTTGTGAAATTCCGTGTACCAAGTACACATACCGTTACACATACTTGCGTAAGGTATAGGTCTGGGAATTTCTGTTGGGTTTTGGAAGTGTACCAAGTATGCGTACCCGTTTGCATACTGGCGAACCCAAACTCAGACCGGCTACTTAAGTATGCGTACCCGTTTGCATACTTGAGTGGTTAAAGTTCTAAAATCGGTTGGCTCATGAACTAATACATTTATATATTAAGGAATGCATTCTTTGCAAACCGTGGCTATAATGTTCATGAATTGATTCGAGTGAATCAAACCGATATTGCTTCAATTGTGTTCTTGTATACTTCTATGAGAATATAGCAATTGGACAACGACTTATCTTGGGAGTGACCATGTAGGTTAACGACTTAAAGACTTCATTGGGATTGTGAAGCCAGACCCAACTATTTTCTATGTAGTTGCGCGATCTTATCTTGCTGTTTATATCGTGTTTGAGTACTATCTTCTTTAAGATTGGCTAGAGATTTAATATGCGATAGGCAAGATAAAAAGTAGTCACAAACATCTTCGTCTCATCGTTTGTGATTCCATAATATCTTTTTTCGCTACCATACGATTAAGATTATTGTGAGGTGATTGGTATTTCTAGGCTTTTCTTCGGGAATATAAGTCCGGTATATCAATTGGTTCCTGTTCACCTTGATTTATCAAAAGACGGAACAAAACTCGTAGGTATTTCTGTGGGAGACAGATTTATATATTCCTATAGCCTTTTCTGTGTGAGACAGATTTGTTTATCAAGTTTTTGACTTTGGGTTGTAGCAACTCTTTGGTTGTGGGTGAGATCAGCTAAGGGAATCAAGTGCATAGTATCCTGCTGGGATCAGAGACGTAAGAAGCGCAACTGAACCTTAAATCAGTGTGAGATTTATTAGGGTTCAACTACAGTCCAGTCCGAAGTTCATTGGTAGTAGGCTAGTGTTTGTAGTAGCTTAATACGGTGTGGGGTTCAAATCTAGACTAGGTCCCGGGGTTTTTCTGCATATGCTGTTTTCCTCGTTAACAAAATTCTGGTGTCTGTGTTATTTCTTTTCCGCATTATATTTTGTTATATAATTGAAATATCACAGGTTGTATGTTGAATCGATCAATTGGTAAATACAACCCTTGGTTGTTGATTGAAATTGATTGATCCTTGAACATTGCTCTTTGGTACCGTTCAAGTGGTTTCACATAAAAATCAGGCTCACGGATTTCTATTTGTTTGATTTGCTGATTACATTGTGAAACAGAGATATAAACTCTTTGATATACTTTTCTCTAGATTGAGTCTAACTGTCTAGTTGATTCTCTTGAAAGTATATTGGAGTTTGTCTATTCAGATTGCCAAACGAAATATTGGGTGTGGTTGTTAGACCCCCGCCTTTTATATTCTACATAGTAAAGATGCAAATAGTATTAAGTTCTATGCATATGTGACTTTTTTTAGAAGTGCAGATTGGTTATACTGTAGCGATTCTACAAAGTAGTGATGTAAAATATTTTTTAGTTTCGTACCTATGTGATTTTTAAGAAGTGCAACTTGGATATACTTTATTAATAAGGTAAACTTATTCTTCCACAATCATGTATAAGAATTACAGTTGAGGTTTACACTTGTGTGATTCTTTAGAAGTGCAGATTGGTAATACTATAGTAATTCTACATAATAGTTATGCATAAATGGTTTTGAGTCTTTCAGTTATGTGATTTTTGGGGGAAATTATTGGGGGGGGGGGGGTTGGGGCTCACCTGGATGCAATATCCCATGAACCAATTGCGCAATATGCTATTACTAGAGCAGGCGTCTCTGTAGCATATGTTAAGTGCTTATTGGAATTCTATAAATTAACTATTGTCATGAGAGAAAATATCTTGCATTCTTATAATGAAATTTCTTGTTGTTTTTTGCGTTAACTTTTGTTATTTTGACAGTGCAGATTGCTTATACTGTATATGATTTTCTTGCATATGTGCTTAATTCTAAACAAATTTCTAGTACTTTAAAATACAATAGAAAAAGTTAGTACAACAGATACATATACTAAGAAAGTGAGTGCATAATAGCTACATTGAAGGAAAAAAAAATACATGCGCCTGAGCAAAAACCATTTGGCGTGTTTGCTTAATTACATGCAAATTTCCTAGTACTTAAAAAATAGACAGTTAAAAAATCAGTACATCTGATATACATTGTGAAAAGTGAGTGCATGATGGCTCTACTTGAGAAGAAGAAAAAATGACAAAATACTTTAATTTACTTCAAACTAAGGTATTTAAGCACTTTCTCCATAATTTTCATAAGTGAAACTGCTATAATACTCGGAATCATAAACCCCAAGATTAACCATCTTACAACATATGAATCTCAGCAATCTCCGATAAAAAAAACAAAACAAAATAAAAATAGTGAACAAACCCAAACATTTTATCTTTCGTTTTAAGATGAAAACCAAGCAGTAGGCCTACAAAGTCCATTCATTCATCATATCCCTGGAAAAATTAAAGAAATTGTTTGTATAAGTTCCTATATTGAGTTAACATTAAAGATTGAAATGAATTATCATTATCATTAAGAGACATACAACAACCAGTTTGTTTACGATAAACAAACAAGTTACTAATATTATGGCAACAAAACAACTATTCTTATCTCCGAAGTGCAGCGTTTATGCACTGATTTCTCAACAGTGCAGCTTATATGCACTATAATGTTTTCTATATAACATATATGCACTGTGATTTAGAAACATACAGATTAAGAACGTCTCTAGGTCAAGCTTAAGTTCAAATAGGACCTCCTGATTCATGATGAAAGGTTGGAAGACTAAGAATACATATGGAAACATTTCAATTTTCTGCGAAAGGATGGTTATTTTAGTATTTAACACCACGATAATAATTCAACTACTATTACAAAATGAAAAGAAAACAAAATAGCATGAAAACAACAAGAGTCACCTACAATAGAATTCTAGTTCCACTTCCATTAAGCTTCCAGATGGAGACACAAACATTATTATGTCCATGTACATCCTTGCAATATTTTTCGGTTCCCCTCCATCCTAATGCAAAGTACACACAACAATCAAATCACAATCATATCTCACGTAGGACATGATTTGTCTAATATACATATAACAATTAAATAAAAGTCTAAAACTAGACATGCATTGGATAACGGCAAACACACATATACTTTGGCAGGGTCAAGTTCACCTTTGCAAATCACCACAGTGAGACCTACATACAAAAAGAATTTTTTTATATTTCACTATAGCATATCTGCACTTAGAGAAAATCTTTAAAAATGTAGAAAATAACTAAATGCTTTCCAGTGTAACATATCTACAATGTTGCACCATGCACAAAATGTTATCTTTAAACAACAAGTTAAGAAACTACGGTGGATGTATGCTATATTGTTGGATCATTCACAAAAATGTTGTGCTTAAATCAACAAATTAGTCTAATTCCCACATATTAGGATGCTACAATACACCAAAATGAACGAGTTCACATAAATATTGAATCACCTAACATATTAATCCACAAACATAGTAACTAAGCCGAATTGTTGAACTCATATCAAGCAGTATAGCATGTCTGCACTGTTGGATTATGCCCAATTTAGTCGCAATGTTAATCTCATATGAAACAGTATAGTCTATATACATTGTTGGATCATACACACAAAAATAAACAAAAATAAAGATAAAACCACATATTAAATAAACAAACGTAGCAATTAGGTCGCGATGATACACACTTTTAAATCACACACACAAAAATGAGCAAATTACAATAAGGACTCATATTAAATCAACAGACATAGCGATTTTCTTGCATTATTGAGCTTATATTGAATAGTTTATTGTATATGCACTTATAAATTATAGAAAAAAATGAATGGAAATATTACTGAATTAACATTCAACAGTATAGCGTATATATATGCACTAATTGAATCATAGACACAAAAAAAAAAAAAAAAAAGGTAGTTTAGTCGCATTTTTAAATTTATATTGAATAGTATAGAGGATATGCACTGTTAGATCATATAAAAAGTAAAGCGTTCCCATAAACCAAAGTCAAATCTATAAAAATGAAGAAAAAAAATGACTCAATTTCAGTTTTAGAGAGTATCATATTAATACGAACACTGGAATCGCTCATTGACCTGGAAACAAAAAATAAAAATAAAAATCATGAGATTTTAGATCAGAGAAAAGAAAATTAACAAGATTAAGAACATTGACAAACAAACAATTTACGAATTTACGAATCATAAAAGAAAATTGGATCAAATTCAATAAATTAAAAGTAAAACAACAAAAAAATCATACAAAAAATAGAAATCATAAAAAAAACCCTAAAAAACTAAGACTATCAAAAAAGGAAGTAGACTTACCAAATACAAGGACTTGATTTCGTAAAACGATCAAAGGATGCAAAATATTCTTCATCACCACCTCTTATCTTAAAAATAATTGATGAGAGAAAACAATAATAGAACATGAGATTTATTATTTGAAACAAGATTAAACTTATCTCGTTTGTTGGATTTTGCTGATCTTTAAACAATACTCGATGATAATACTGTCCGATGAGGTTTTTTCAATCTCTATTCAAAAACTCGATCGAGTTGTTGAGGAGAAAATGAAAGTAGGGTAATGGGATTTAGTCTTATTATATTTATATATAAAGGGTAGGTTAGACATTTTTGAAATGTGATTTCTATATCCTGCACGTGTGTGGACCTATATTAATTTTTTTGGTCCAAAATTTAAGTATTGGACCTCCGGTTAAACTAGGCTTAATGAAAGGACCATCCATTAAACCAGCCCACTAGATTAGTACCTAATGGTAATTTTCCACATCTTTGTGATGATCCATATAGTATGGACCGAAAAATGCTAACTATGGGACGATTTACCATCCATATCTTTGTGAAGTCTAGATGCTACCTCTCAAATTTGAGGAGGTCACTCTGGAGTAGTCCATCTGGTCATAAGCTGACCGGATATGTCATCCGGACATTGAATGTCCGAATTTTATTTTATTTATTACTTTTTTTTCCTCCCATCCGGTCACTTTTTGACGGAGTGCAATAAGATTTAAAAAAAAACCTGTTGTACGGCCATTTAATGACCGGATGGGATTCTTTTTTCATTTATTTTTTATTCTTTTCGCGACATCTGTTTTGATGTAACTAGGGTTTCTCTTTTCACTGGTGGTGGAGTACGTGCATTCCAGCCTGGTCTAGCCTTAAGTAATGTTATTACGCGTAAAATTAAGGAATATCTTGACAAATGTGTAGCTCAAGGCTATGGGTTTGGTGAACTTGGGGATGACAAAGTTGAATTTTTGAAGAGACTGCACAATCATTTGTCTAGATTTGATGTGAACACAAGGAAATGAATTTCTTTTTTCATAGATTAGGGATTGTGATACAAAAAGGTGTTGGAGCCCAGCTTGTCACTAGGATTCCAACTAGTTTCATACAGTCCTCTCTTGTTGTTGACGATTAGATTAAAAAAATATAATGATATTAGATATAAAAAGTGTGGGTCCATACATGATTTGTGGATGTATTAATTTAAATTTCCATAATGGAAAATATCTCCACAACCTACTAACCATCCTTATTTATAGGGATTCTCTTTGAGTTGTGGATGATTATAGTCCTGCTGTCATGTGCGTGTTCGCGTGAAAAAAATATGAACCCTCATCTATTCACCGTTAGATTTGCGTCTTAGGGATATACAAAATAACATCCGAGATCTAACGTTATCGTATAATAAACAAAAAAAATTATTTTCTTCTAATTCGCATTCGGTCCTTTTCTCTATGTTCCTCGTCGTCTTCTATCTCAATATGCACCTTTCACAAAAACATCTCATGAACTTTTAATTAAAATTTGAACCTAACACTCTAATTTACATCTAAGTTTCATGATTTTTTTAACAGAGTAACTAACACTAATTGGGGCTTAATCTAAGCAAACCGTTATTTTGATTCGTCTTCCCAGTTAACAAACCCCTTTTGATGCTAGAATCATTTAAGATCATCGACAGTACATGTATCTTAAAGACCTAGAATAGATGATTAAATAATTTCTTTACCAAGAGTTTCCTTACTATTATGATCATACATAAAGATTTCTTAAGTTTACTAGCAGCAGTTGAAGTAAGTGATATATTGTAATGATAAAGATGAGATGATTTTTTTTTTTATGAACACAAGTTAGATTGATGAAGTAGTAGAAGAAAATGATTCGATTTTTTTTTCTCAGATGTGGTACATATTTTAATGGTTTACTACCTTAAGATCTATAATAACCTATGAGGATCATAACTGGATTCTATAAGAATTCGAGCCATGGCCTGAAATTGGGTCTCTGAGCTTCTCTCACTAAGACTAAAAAGGAATAATACTCTAATCGAATGGTTTTTCATCGTATGAAGGGTTCATTTGAAAATAAAATAAACCTTGGGAACGCTCAAAAAATAATATATTAAAAACATAATATAATAATAGTAATAATCAGATCCGGAGATGATGATCTTAATCGGACGACGGTTACATGCAAGTTCATATTTGTTCGCGTGACAGCACGCCTCTGGATGATTATGCATCCATACTATAGGAGTTGCCCTAATATCAAGCCATTAATTAAAATAAATTTAAATCTAGGCTACGAATTAATAAAAAACGTTCATACCCTTATGTATATTGTCAAGCCCCTAATTAAATAAATTTAAATTTAATCCTAAAATTACTAAAATATAGTGAAATGATGCCTACACCACCATTTTCACCCACCACCGACCACCACCGCCTCCCACCACCTCCGACCACCACCACCAACAACAACAAAAAGAACCACCACCACTTCTGATAACCACCGCCACCCTTCACCACCAATCAAAAACACTTTCGACCACCACCACCGCCACCTACAACCACTACTGCCTCCAACCACCACCACCAACATATGGATGTGTATCCAAAAGTTACACATCCATATGACATCAAACAGTTACACATGCGTACGACATGTATAATCATAAGTTACACATTAGCATGACATGTGTATCCAAAAGTTACACATCCATATGACATATGTATCTAGAAGTTACACATCCATATGGCATGTGTACTCAACAGTTACACATCCATATGGCATGTGTACTCAACAGTTACACATCAAAAATACACATACAAAGAATACATGTATTACGTTGATATTCATTTATAATAATTTCTCCATTTATCAATTATAGTAATTGGTTGTTATTGAACACAATAAACAAGTTAAAACACTGGACATGTAAAACGAAATCCTAAAAATAAGTCACGACATCCTATAAAGAAACGTTCTTTTCCTTCCCTTTTTGTCTTCCTCGATTCCAAAATGCTTGCATATCTACAACAAAATAAACATCTATCGGATTAGGTTAGATGGACAAAAAGAAAGAAACAAAATTATTAAACTGAAAAGACGAGGGTACCCAAATGCACCACAATCTTTTAAATATCAACCTATAAGTCCGGTATTCTAAGTGATCGTCCATGGACAGAGTCGAGACAATACAACTTAAGTCCTATACCTGTGTGATTGTTTATGGACGAGGTCGAAACAATACGACAACAAGATATTTACTTGACAATAGTTATGGTAATAACCGATTGACTATTAGGATCAAAGTCAAGTAATTCGGATTCACGTACGTGTGTAATTTACTTAATTATAATAACAATTATAATGCGGAAAAAAAAGTAAATGACACGGCAAGATTTTGTTAACGAGGAAACCGCAAATATAGAAAAACATTGGGACCTAGTCCAGTTTTGAATACTCTCATAATTAAGCCGCTATACAAAATATAATACCAACTTCGAATATATAGTTGAGACCAAGTAGACTATTCCTAGCTACTTAGTTTCCTCAGTATCCCTGTGCCTTCGAATTCTAGAGTCACGCATGTGAATCACCAATCCTTTTGATCATATTCCAAACAGTAAAGGATAAATCTGTTTAGTAACCACTCTATTCAATTTTGGTAATAGGATATTTGAGTCATTGACAAAGGCTCTTCCGTTTAAACTAATAAAATCATTTGTCTGGTTAGATCAACCTAAACTTTGATTACCGAATTAACAAAATTCAAGATTGCAATCAATCAATATAGAACTCAAGGAATAACTATAAGGTGATGCTGATCTCACGCAACTAGCAAATCAAGTTTATCAAAGATAAACAAGATTCTAGTTGGATCCCAGCTGATCAAGGTTTGTGCACATAATTCACAAGATATGAAAACTAATAAGAAAAACTTCATCGTCTTCATATCTTCGTTTGTCTTCAATAATAACCTACACAACACAACTTGAATCCTCTTGTGATCAATGATCAATCCCACACCAGAACGGAGTTTGTTAACAATGGATTATCACAAGATGTCTTTAGATACGAAGATGGCTCTAAAGATCCCGTCGATACTTTGATCTAGTTTGAGTGAGCCTTATATCAGAAGAGAAGGTTCTTAAGAATAACCAAACTAGGTGCAATCAAAGTCTCAACAACCGTTAGTCAATCAAATCAATAACCTAAAACTAAAATAACAATGCAATTATCTAGTTTCCCACCAACGGTACTTGTAGAGATTCTTGATCACATAGAAGTCTTTAAACGAGCGGTCGTAAGGGATTTCGCCTAATTAGGGTACTTTCCTCTCCGGATAGATGGCTCCACCAGAAACAACAAGAATGAAGTTTGCCTGTCACTTAGGATGGTTTGCAAGAAATGAAATCTCAAGTATTTATAGACCAAGGTTGTTTGGACAACAAGGAAATTCCAAAACCGAAAATATTCTCAAGATATTAACATTATAGTACCTAATTTCGGTTTTCCTATTTCCAATTAATTACCAAACCATATTTCTGAACACTCCCTTAGAAAACTTCTATTATTAGTCTAGCACATTAACTAATAATATTTTCCAGAGGATATGCTTTAACTGCTGGCAATTAACATATATATTATGAAAATCATAATTAAATGCTTTTCAATTTTTTTGTATGGGATCACCTTGAGTATCAAGGAATATCTTTGAACAATTAATGATAAGAGTTATGTACATGTTAAAATATGTCGACATCTAAAAGTTTCTCAGCAAACCCTAATTCCAAGCTTCACATAAAACATAAAGAGATATGTGAATACTGGAAACTCGGTTTTTCTCCTTGGGATCGGTTCTACCATGAAACACAATGTAAGTTATGATCGGTTATACCATGCTTCCCAAACTAGGTTGTGACCGGTTACACCTTTCTTCCCGAGTTAGCTTGTGATCGGTTACACCTTGGTTCCCAAAGAAACTTGTGACTGATTACAACTAACTTCCCAAATTAGCTTGTGATCGGTTACACCTTTGAAAAAGTGGGGGTACAAAAACCTCACCCAATATTTCGCTTAGCATTCTGTATGGACAAACTCCAATATACTTTTAAGAGAATCAACCAGACAGTAAGACTCAATCTTAATAAAAAGTATATCAAAGAGTTATATCTCAACTTCTCGATTAAATCCTTACTCAAACAAATAGAAATCTGCGAGCCTGATTGAATACAAGAGAAATACCTTGAACGGTACCAAAGACCAATGTTCAAGGATCAATCAATTTCAATCAACAACCAAAGGTTGGATTTACCAATTGATCGATACAACGCACAACCTGTGATATTTAAATTATATAAAAAAATATAATGCGGAAAAGAAATAACACAGACACCAGAAGTTTTGTTAACGAGGAAACCGCAAATGCAGAAAAACCCCGGGACCTAGTCCAGATTGAACACACACTGTATTAATCCGCTACAGACACTTTCCTACTACAAACTAACTTCGGTATGTACTGTAGTTGAACCCCAATCAATCTCACACTGATCCAAGGTACAGTTGCGCTCCTTACGTCTCTGATCCCAGCAGGATACTATGCACTTGATTCCCTTAGCTGATCTAACCCAAAACTAATAGTTGCTATGACCCAAAGTCGAAGACTTTAATAAACAAATCTGTCTCATACAAAAAAGTCTATAGGAATAGATAAATCTGTCTCCCACAGAAATACCTACGAGTTTTGTTCCGTCTTTTGATAAATCAAGGTGAACAGGAATGTTAGAGCATAGCTCGGTTGAACCCACCAAGCGTTGGTATGTCAAGTTTGGTTGTCATATTTTAGTGAACAAAAACTCATTTAGAAAGTCGCTTTATTATTTACTAGAGTGAACTTCGTATAGGTTAGCTAGAAAGTTATATTAGGATATGAGACATACAAGTATTACTCGAAGACTTGAAGAATGTGAAGAAGTAAAGAGCGACAACGACAACATCATCATTCCTCTTGAGGTTAGTAATATTTTGACTTGAACTGTCTCATTCCTAATGTATCTTTCAAGTCGTGCTATATTGAAAACATAACTGCGAAGCTGTGATTGATTATACTCTAGTTAGAAATAGTATTAAGGAATTATAATACGAAGTATAACGCCTATCTTTTGAACTTCGTATATAAGACATCGACATAATCGTATGAATGCTATTGTGATTATGTGTATGGGTATGGGTGAAGATTTCGTCCTCGGAAACAATGTTTTACATTCGTATAAAGGAAGTACAATTCATAGACTTGTTTTTTGAATCAAAAGGGAAATCGCTAGGCTTATTGGTATTGTTATTCATTGCAAATCTATGGATTACCAATATGTGTGTTTAGTATAACCGCTCATAACTTTTTATTCAATCACCTCACAATAAACTTAATCGTCTAGCGAAACAAGTTATTGTGGAATCACAAACGATGAGACGAAGATGTTTGTGACTACTTTTATTTTGCCTATCGGAGATATAAAATCTCGAGTCAATTATTTCAATTGTACTCAACACGATGGAAACAGCAAGATCAGATCACGCAACTACAAGAGAATAGTTGGGTCTGTCTTCACAATCCCAATGAAGTCTTGAAGTCGTTAACCTATAGGGTCTCGAGAAGAAACCTAAGGTTAAAGGAGAATCGACTCTAGTTATGCAACTAGTAACACATAGGAGGTGTGGGGATTAGGTTTCCCAGGTTATAGAGTTCTCCCTTATATAGTTTTCAAATCAGGGTTTGCAATCCAAGTTACCTTGGTAACAAAGCATTCAATAATCACCGTTAGATGAAAAACCTGATTCAACCAAGCTAATATCTTTCAACCGTTAGATCGAACTTTGCTTGTTACATACAAATGAAATGTACCTTCATTTAGGTTTATGTAGCCGTACCTAAACGTGTACACCATGTTGGTTCATAAATAGTTAACCGAGGTTAGCCATATGATTACTCTCATATCAACCTTATTCATCTTAACCATAACTAGTTCAAATGACTCAAATGAAACTAGTTAATGAGTTGTTCAATTGCTATATTCTCATGAATTATACAAGAACACAATTAAAGCAAAATCGGTTTGATTCACTTGAATCAATCATGAACATTATAGCCACGGTTTGCAAAGATTTCATTCCTTAAGATTTAAATGTTTCAATGATTGAAATAAAGAGTTTAGAACATGTAACCATCTTTGGATATTAGCATATAATGTGTTCGTGCATTAGTGTATAAGTCCAAAACCGGGAACCAAATATGCATACTTGTGTGTGTACTAAATGGTTAGTGGAGACTGGGTAAGTATGCGTACCCATACGCATACTGGCGGAAGTTAACGCCCGTGAATTTCTGCTAAGTTTGGAAATCAAAACCAACTCAATCTGGTTACCTAAGTATGCGTACCCGTACGCATACTGGCGGAAAGTTCACGTCCGTGAATTTCTGTTGAGTTTGGAAACCAAAACAAACTCAAATCCGGTTATTTAAGTACGCATATCTGTACGTATACTTCAGTGTGTTACTTTCTAAAATTGGTTTATTCGTGAACTTAAATATATATAAACTAAGGAATGCATATTTGCAAACCGTGGCTATAAAGTTCATGAATCGATTCGAGTGAATCAAAACCGATTTTGCTTCGATTGTGTCTTGTATACTTCTATAAGATCTAAGCAATTGAACAACTCTTGAACTAGTTCATTTGAGTCATTTGGACTAGTTATGGTGAAGATGAATATGGTTTATATGAAAGTGCTCATATGGCTAACCATTTGGTTAACTACTGTTGAACCAACTAAGTGTACACGTTTAGGTACGGTTACTCAAACCTAAATGACGTATATTTAATTTATGAATAACAAGCTAAGTTCGATCTAACGGTTGAAAGATATTAGCTTGAATCTAATCAGGTTTTCATCTAACGGTGAATATTGAATGCTTTGTTACCAAGGTAACTTAGATTGCAAACCCTGATTTGAAGACTATATAAAGGAGAACTCTAGCAACTGGGAAAGTTAATCCCACACCTCCTGTTTGATACTAGTTGTATAAGCTAGAGTCGATTCTCTTTTAACCTTAGGTTTCTACCGAGACCCTGTAGGTTAACGACTTGAAGACTTCATTGGTATTGTGAAGCCAGACCCAACTATTTTCTCTGTAGTTGCGTGATCTGATCTTGCTGTTTCTATCGTGATTAAGTGCAATCGTAAGATTGGCTTGAGATTAATTTCTCCGATAGGCAAGATAAAAAAGTAGTCACAAACATCTTCGTCTCATCGTTTTTGATTCTACAGGATCTTGTTTCGCTAGTCGATTAAGATTATTGTGAGGTGATTGATAATTCTAGGCTGTTCTTCGGGAATATAAGTCCGGGTTATCGATTGGTTCCTTATCACCTTGATTTAACAAAAGACGGAACAAAACTTGTAGGTATTTCTGTAGGAGACAGATTTATCTATTCTTGTAGACTTTTCTGTGTGATACAGATTTGTTTATTAAAGTCTTCGACTTTTGGTCGTAGCAACTCTTAGTTGTGGGTGAGATCAGCTAAGGGAATCAAGTGCGTAGTATCCTGCTGGGATCAGAGACGTAAGAAACGCAACTATACCTTGAATCAGTGTGAGATTGATTAGGATTCAACTACAGTCCAGTCTGAAGTTAATTGGTAGTAGGCTAGAGTCTGTAGCGGCTTAATACAGTGTGGTGTTCAATCTGGACTAGGTCCCGGGGTTTTTCTGCATTTGTGGTTTCCTCGTTAACAAAACTTCTGGTGTCTGTGTTATTTCTTTTCCGCATTATATTTTGTTATATAATTGAAATATCACAGGTTTTGCGCTTAGATTAATCAATTAGAATATCCAACCTTTGGTTGTTGATTTACATTGATTGACACTTGAACATTGGTCTTTGGTACCGTTCAAGTTGTTTCACATAATAATCAGGCTCACGGATTTCTATCTGTTTGATTTGCCGATTACATTATGAAACAGAGATATTAAACTCATGTATATACTTTTCTTTAGATTGATTCTGACTGTCTAGTTGATTCTCTAGAAAGTATATTAGAGTAAGTCCTCTCAGATTTCCAAACGAATTGTTGGGTGTGGTTGTTGTACCCCCGCATTTTCAATTTCATATATTTTGCTTTTGCTTAAAAAAAATTCGGTACAATTGATGTTTATTCCATTATTTGTGTATGGATGTATGTGTGTGATTCAATTGTTTCCAGTTAAGGAAAACTATTGTTATCTTACTTTATGGTTTGGTATCAATTGTTTAGGCTTACGAAATTTCGATGCAATTGCGGTACTATAATGTCTATGTTTGTTTCAATTGCTTCCGGTTGAGGTAAATAATTATGCAAGTGTATTTATTTGGTTTGTATGAATTGTTGCTTAACGAAAAGGTTTTCGGGATCAATTGTTTAGTCCAATTCGATTCTGGATAAGAGAAACTAAGTTAATTCTGATCTTAGTTAGACTTATCAAAGTGGAGGATTCGGTTATTCAAGTCTAATCGAATGCCTTACCAAGAAATACTAGTTAACTAACCTAGTACTTGTCTTGTTTAAAGTGAAAGGTCTAAGTTATTGTTTGAATAATTAGAACCTGACTAGAAAAATAGAGTTAATTCTGATCTTTATTTTGGTATTATCGAACAAGCGATTGTATTTGTACAATCGGTTTAGCAAAAGAACTAAGGTGTTTAGTCAATTTTTGATTTGCTAAACTATTAGGGAAAATTGCTTTGGGCAATTGTTTCCTTTGTAACATATCAAAAAAAAATTACTTTGTAGTTTCGGTTTTGATATTAGTTATCTAAAATGGTATGTGGAACCCTCGTGCTTAACTCTTATAGGTTTTGCAAGTCTTTTGAGATTTGTAAGATCATTTCGGTTTGTCCTTTATTTGCTCGTACCTTTGTCATTTTGTGCAAAAAGGGGGAGAAATATATGGAGTAAACAAGTGATTTGGTATCACTAAGGAAAGGACAATGGTGCTTAAACGTTATATCTAACGAAAGAGTAAAGCATAGACTAAGGGGGAGTAACATATCATATTGATACTTGTGGTTATCTTAACTACAAAGGGAATAACAAAGACGTGCGGATTGAAAATCTACCTATCTTACCTTTAGGGGGAGTATAAGCTTTGTTATTATAATGTCAACAACGGCATTTGTGGATTGAATGTATACAGGTTATTGTGTTGTTGAAACTTGGAATCAAGCGTATGTATAATGAATTCTTGTAATTTCTTTATCCATATGATGTAAGAGTTTTGTCACTAAAATTGACAAATGGGGAGATTGTTAGAGCATAGCTCGGTTGAACCCACCAAGCGTTGGTATGTCAAGTTTGGTTGTCATATTTTAGTGAACCAAAACGCATTTAAAGAGTCGCTTGATTATTTACTAGAGTCAACTTCGTATAGGTTAGCTAGAATGTTATTAGGATATGAGACATAAAAGTATTACTCGAAGACTTGAAGAATGTGAAGAAGTAAAGAGCTACAACGGCGACATCATCCTTCCTCTTGAGGTTAGTAATATTTTGACTTGAACTGTTTTATTCCTAACGTATCTTTCAAGTCATGCTATATTGAAAACATAATTGCGGAGCTGTAAATGATTATACTCTAGTTAGACATAGTATTAAGGAATTATAATACGAAGTATAACGCCTATCTTTTGAACTTCGTATATAAGACATCGACATAATCGTATGATTGCTATTGTGATTATGTATATGGGTATGGGTGAAGATTTCGTCCTAGGAAACAATGTTTTACATTCGTTTAAAGGAAGTACAATTCATAAACTTGTTTTGTGAATCGAAAGGAAAATCGCTAGGCTTATTGGTATTGTTATTCATTGCAAATCTATGGATTACCAATATGTGTGTTTAGTATAACCGCTCATAACTTGTTTATGTATCTTGTTAAAACTATTCACGGTGCCTGACTTATGTATCGATATGACTTTTATTAGTGAAACCAATCTTAAGTAATCACCTAAGATGTTATGATCGATATTTGTAATTGGTGTGACCATTCCTAGTCATTGGGTAACCGATCCTAGAACTTGGTTAGGACTAATCACAAGATGTGTAATCGATCCTTGTAGTAGGTTAACAAGTTTTTGTTATTGGTGTAACCGATCCTATAACTTGTGCAACCGATCACAAGTAAGTACCATAAATAAGTGGTAGCCGATCCTGGTACTTAGTTAGCCATTTTTATGGAAACTAGTGTGACCGATCCTAGTAGCCACTTGGAGGTAGAACCGAACTTGTGTTTGGTAGAACCGTTAAACCCATGAATGTTGATTGAGTGTTTTTGATCAATCACATAGTTCTTGGAAATCAGATGAACCAATTCTAAACTCGTTTGGAAGTGTGGCAAATCGGTTCCAAGATTGTAAATATGAAAAAGGATTTACAAAGTAAAGATGTCGACATACTTTGAACATGTGCATTAATTCTTATCTATTATTGTTCAAAGATATTCCTTAATAACTAAAGGAGAATCCAGGATCGAAATAAATTGAAAATCTTTTAATTAAGGTTTTTAGTTTTATATGCTTTTAATTTCCAGCAATTAAATGCATATCTTTAGAAAATAAAAATTGGTAATGTGCATTTACTAATTGGAGATTTTCTACTGAGATTTCGGTCAATATTTGGACAGAGCAATTCCAGGAATTATGAAAACCGAATTTGGAAATATATTGCATATCTTAAGAATATTTTCGGTTTTGGAAATTCCTTAGTGTCCAAACTTCCTTGGTCTATAAATATTGAAGTTTGCATTTCGAGCAACCTAATCCTCAGAGCCAGCACAACTACCTAGTTGTGCTGTTACTGGTGGAGCCGTCTATTCGGAGAGGAAAGTACCCTAATTAGGAAAAATCTCTTACGACAGCTCGTTTTAAAGACTTCTTTGGGATTGGGAAGCTCTACGAGTATCGTTGGTGGGAAACTAGATAATTGCAGTTTATTATTAGTTTTCGATTGATTTGATTGACTAACGGTTGTTGAAATTTGATTGCACCTAGTTTGTTTATGCTTGAGAATCTTCTCTTCTGATATAAGATTCACTCAAACTAGATCGAAGTATCGACGGGGAGCAAACTAATCCTCAGAGCCAGCACAACTACCTAGTTGTGTTGTTACTGGTGGAGCCGTCTATTCGGAGAGGAAAGTACCCTAATTAGGCGAAATCTCTTACGACCGCTCGTTTTAAAGACTTCTTTGGGATTGGGAAGCTCTACGAGTATCGTTGGTGGGAAACTAGATAATTGCAGTTTATTATTAGTTTTCGATTGATTTGATTGACTTACGGTTGTTGAAATTTGATTGCACCTAGTTTGTTTATGCTTGAGAATCTTCTCTTCTGATATAAGATTCACTCAAACTAGATCGAAGTATCGACGGGGATATTTAGAACTGTTTGTAGATCTAAAGACGTCTTGTGATAATCCATCGTTAACAGACTCCGTTTTGTGTGTGATTGATCACAAGAGATTCAAGTTGTTTGTGTGCTAGTGTTTTTTGAAGATCTAAGAAGATTTGAAGACAAAGAAGAATTCTTATTTGAGTTCATAATCTTTGGTGTGCACAAAACTTGATCGGTTGGGGATCCAACTATAATCGGTTTATCTTTTGATTGATTAGATTGATTAGTTGAGTAGATCGTCATAAATACAATTCTTTGTGATTCAAAGTATTGATTGCATAGTCTAAGAAATTACTTTGGTAGTTGTTGATAGATTGATCTAAGAACCTGACAAAGGAGTTTATTGGGATAAACGGAAGATCCTTTTGTCAAACTCATATCACTTGTTTGAAAAGAGTTGTTACCGAACAGATTTGTTGTTCCTTTACTGTTTGGAATACGAACCAAAGGAATTGTTCCAAGTGCGTGAATTATTACAACTTGGAGGCGCAGAGATACTGAGGGAACTAGGTGAACTATAGGTTTAGTTGCTTGGTCTCAACTATACGAATTGGTTTAGATTTTGTATAGCGCCTTAATTCTTAGAGTATTCAATTATGGACAAGGTCCCAGGTTTTTTTTGCATTTGCGGTTTCCTCGTTAACAAAATATTGCCATGTATTTTACTTTTCTATTTCCGCGATTATAATTGTTTTTATTATAATTAGAAGTAAAATACACAAACGTTAATTCCTAATTAGTTGATAGCAATCCTATTGTGTTTGGCTAAGTCTGAACCTATTATCAAGTAATCATACTTCGTTGTTGTATTGTCTCGATCTTGTATCATAGTCAATCACGCAAGTTATCTTGTTGTCGTATTGTCTCGATCTCGTATCCATAGACGATCACACGAAGTGTGAACCGATTAGTTGTGTTGTCTCGACTTGGTCTATAGACAATCACTTTCGGAGAAAGGACTTATAGGTGGAAAAGTTTTAGATTGAGGTATATTTGGGTACCCTCGTCTTTCCAAGGAACCAATCGATAACCCAGACTTATATTCCCGAAGAACAACCTAGAATTATCAATCACCTCACAATAATCTTAATCGACTAGCGAAACAAGATATTGCGGAATCACAAACGATGAGATGAAGATGTTTGTGACTTTTTTTCTATCTTGCCTATCGGAAAAATCAATCTCAAACCCATCTTACAATTGTACTCAAATACGATAGAAACAGCAAGATCAGATCACGCAACTACAAAGAAAATAGTTGGGTCTGGCTTCATAATCCCAATGAAGTCTTCAAGTCGTTAACCTACAGGGTCTCGATATAAACCTAAGGTTAAAGGAGAATCGACTCTAGCTTATACAACTAGTATCACACAAGAGGTGTGGGGATTAAGTTTCCCAGTTGTTAGAATTCTCCTTTATATAGTCTCCAAATCAGGGTTTGTAATCTAAGTTACCTTGGTAACAAAGCATTTAATATTCACCGTTAGATGAAAACCTGATTAGATTCAAGCTAATATCTTTCAACCGTTAGATCGAACTTAGCTTGTCATACACAAATGAAATGCACGTTCATTTAGGTTTGTGTAACCATACCTAAGCGTGTACACCTAGTTGGTTCAACAGTAGTTAACCAATGGTTAGCCATATGAGCACTTTCATATCAACCTTATTCATCTTCACCATAACTAGTTCAAGTGACTCAAATGAACTAGTTATAGAGTTGTTCAATCGCTTAGATCTCATACAAGTATACAAGACACAACCGAAACAAAAACGATTTTGATTCACTCGAATCGATTCATGAACATTATAGTTACGGTTTGCAAATATGCATTCCTTAATTTATAAATGTCTTAGTTCACGAATAAACCGTTTTTAGAAAATAACCCACTTAAGTACGCATACTTAAGTACCCGGACTGAGCTTGTTTTCAGTTCACAAACTCCAGCAGAAATTCACGGGATGTGAACTTCCGACAGTACGCGTACAGGTACGCGGACTTAGCTCCGGTTATCCTAAACAGCAAAGTACGCATACTTTCGTTCAAGGATTATGGACTTACACAAGTATGAGTTCACATACAATGTTTATATCCATTCAAGGATATATATTCTAAACTCTCATTTCAATCATTGAAACATTCTTAGAGGATGTTATATATAGCGGTTATTCACACACTATTTTTCATCAAAGCGATTTTCAAGAGATTGAAGCAATTATCATGACTTTCGTCACGAGTAAAGATGAACTTGGCTAAAGCGAAAGCTTACCAACACATATTTCGAGAAAAAGATAAGCAAGATAAACTCGGCTCGAAATAGCAAATGTGTATGATCGAAGTCTATATAGCAATACGACTTTTGTCTCAAGATAGGAGATAGAGTAGATAGACTTTTAAGTGATAGATAAGTTCAAGTCTCCACATACCTTTTTGTCGATGAAGTTCCACCAGTTCCTTGAGTAGTTCTTCGTCTTTGTATGATGAACGTCGTGGAGTCTAGAGCTCAACTACACTTTATATCCTAGTCCGAGACTTAGCTATAAGTAGACTAGAAATCAAGACTTATAGTTTTGGAACCTAAACTTGACAAACAAGCTTGAGATAGCAACGCTTGCGAGTTCGACCGAGCAGTGCTCTAACAACCTTGCTTCCAAAAGGTAGCTTGTGACCGATTACAACTAACTTCCCAATGTAGCTTGTGACCGGTTACACCATGCTTCACAAAGTAGCTTGTGACCGATTACAACATGCTACACAATATAGGCTATGGCCGGTTATACCTCAAATCTCAACAAGTTAAGATAGGTTCTACCTTGTAATCTTGTATTAGTCATTCATAAGATATTCAATAAAGAACCTGACCAATCATGATTTTCTTTCGATTATGAAACAAGTTCGTGTATGTACTTTCTTTACACAAATGTTATAAAACATTGTTTTCTAGGGTGAAATCATACTTATATCTTACACATAATCAAGTAACTAAATACAAAGATTATGTTGATGTCGTATTTACGAAGTTCCAAAAGATAATCGTTTATACTTCGTAATTCAATAAGTTCCTTGACACTTTGATCATAATGATATGACTAAGTCTAATAACTAGAGTATTATATATACAACTTCGCATGTTATGTTTTCAATATAATCCGACTTGAAAGATACATTAGGAATGCAAACAAGATCAAGTCAATATTACTAACCTCAAGTGGAAGGATAATGTCCTCGTTATAGTCGTTACTTCTTCACATTCTTCAGGTCTTCGGAGTAATACTTGTACGTCTCAACATTTCTAGACTTTCTAGTATAACTTAAATGAAGTTGACTCTAGTATTTAATCAAACGACTCTAGATGAGTTTTGATATTAAAATATAACAACCAAACTTGACATACCAACGCTTGGTGGGTTCAACCGAGCTATGCTCTAACATAATCAATTCCAAGGCGAATAACAAAGATTACAAAAACACAATTGATAAAGTATTAGCATGTGTAAATAGGAGTTACACATGCATCTGCCTAGAGTAATTGGGAGTCACACATGCATATCTCATGTGTAATTCACAGTTAGTCACACATGCATATCTCATGTGTAATTCATAGTTACACATGCATGACTTGTGTATGGGAGGGACGTAAATTTATACACACCACAATATGAAAGGTGTATTCGACAGTTACACATGCCATATCACTTACACACCCATAAAGCTTGTGTACCTGGCATGTGAATTTTTTTGGTTGTAAGGTTCTATCATTTTAGAATGTGTAGTTAGGAGTTACACATGCATCTAACTAGTATAACTAGGACACACATATCTAGAATACATAGCACAGTTTGGCTAACTTTGCCTATGTAAAGAGTGGTCAGGATTTTTCCTTGGCAAAGATAAATCCAAGTCCGTGGTTGTCTAGATCACACCCTTTCTCTGCACGTGTGCTTTAGCTATTGGGTAGATAAATGAGTAACCGTGGTCCCCAAGTCGTTTTTTCCCCCCGGAAAAGAGGCGAACCTCAGATGATATATTGCAATAGCAGTTTATCAAGATCATATTACACTCATCAAGTCTATTGTATCTCCACTAGTTCTTGAACATTTCAATCCTTTCAAACATAAAAGCCATTTCAAAGTTCCCAGAGGGCCAAGCAACATCAACATGCCAAATTGATTTTGTAATAAAATCAATATGGATCACTGTACAAAGCAGTGACTGGATCAGGTCCAACCAGATGTTTTCAAGAACATGTACAGTCAAGTAGCATGAACTATGTTTTTTAAAATACCAATATTTACAGAAACTAAAGTAGCAGGAATCATTGTAACAGAAATCAAAGTAACATGCGTCTTCTGAATAGGTCTTTAGAGGTTTGAATTGGGGAGAATCGGACTGAATCGGCTTTGGAGTCTTAGTAGAAGATGTGATGGTTGATGAACTTGTTGATGATCTTGATCTAGTTGTTGATGTTGATGTCTTTGTTTCCTTGGTTAGATCTGATAATGTTCTTGATGCTGTTGGATTTGATTTTTCACCATAGAGACACATTTTTATCCACTTAAGAAGAAGAACAGACAAAAATATAAACCACAAAAACCCAAAACAAAGAAGAGATTTAATATTCCTTATATCTGTTCCTGAAATCTAAGAAATCAAAAGAAGAAAAAAAGAAATATAAACAAGGAAAGGAACTAATAGATCTAAAACTAAAAACAGAAGTGTTTGAATCTAAAAACAATTAGATGCAAGCCCAAAAACTGAAAGAAATCGCTGGAAAAAAGTAAATAAAGAAGATTAAAGGAAGATTGGAGATGGGTTGAGCTTCCCCGAGTCGTTTTCTATAGCTACCCAAAATACTCAATCATCTCCTTAGCTTTTGATATCCGGAGGAACACTAAATCGACTCAACTTCGAACGGTGAGACAGAAGAGTAATAGGAGAAAAATCTTATGCTTTTCAATCATCTCTATCCCCTCCTCCTGTAAAAAACCTTTCCTCCATATCTCTTTATTCATCTATCTCTGCAATATCTCTCGAATCTCCTACTCCTTATCCCATAAGAGGGCATCACTATGCTTTTGCATCTAATTATCTTTTTGATGATTATTTTTGAAATTTATCTAGTGAAAATGGGTTATGACGTAGCTTTTGAATTATGATGTGATGAACACTCTTATAAGGTATGTATTCACAATCCAGATCCTGGACACTCAACGAAGCAAAACAAGTTATAATCTTTCCTTCTTGATTTCTTGATTCTTTCCGATTTTTCATTTGAATTTCACAGTTGCGGGTTATATTTCTTCAAAGGATACGGGTATGACTCGATTTAATCTCTTAGGGTTTTGGGTTCATAATCTATTTGCTTCAATTGAAAATCACTGCATAAATTTGATTTTTTTATTTCCAAATACATTTATTCTTGCAGTTCATGATGAATTAAGTTTACTGACTCCGGGTTATACAGGATCATTAATTTTTTGATTTTGTTTACTCATTGTTGTATGTACGGGTTTTGGGTTTTTGGTGTTATGAATTAGGTGAGGATGATACAAAATCTGAATTTTTTAGCATGAAACAGGTATCTAAAAAGCCTATAGCTTAGGAAATCTGATGCAGTGATTTTAGTGATTGAGAAGTTTAGTTCACTGAATCACATATTTTCGAGAATTAGTTTGGTTCACAATCTTGAATGACAGAACATCTCATTTCATACATTTTCTCCAACGAAAACTACACTCATTCCTGATTCATAACATTTGCTGGCTGGCACATAACCCATGAAACCCCTATACTGAGAGATGACCATGCGTGCTGCGCGCGCGCCTGCACAATTTATTTTAGATTTGGTAATAGTTATCGGTATTTCCATTCTAATTTTCAAACTCTCAACCATAAAAATTAAAAAAAAAGAAAAGAAGAAGAAGTAAAGTTTGACTAATATTTGATGTAATTGAAAAAATGATTGGAGTAGGCGCATAAAAGAATCTCTTATTTATTTATTTTTGAAAGAAAAATCACTACAAAACTACTAAGTCAAAGTTTACAACTGCCTATGTATTTTTGCGTCCGTCTCTCAACCAATTGCTAAGTATGTTCTTTTGTTATCTTTATACAGAGTGACTGAAATGGTGAGGATGTCATACCTATATGTAGTATTCTTTTATTTCATCCATTACTACAAGTGTTGAGACATTAGAAAAAGGGCATCAAATGAGATTACTTGCTCATAATGTGGATGATATTCTTAGAGGCTTTAGATGGTTGATACTATGCAAGATTGTGTGTGAGTTAATACTATTTATTGATTTTTGGGTTTTTTGTTGTAGAAGAAATTAGGAGCCTTGAAGAAGTCATGTGCAGATATTATCTTGGATACAGCAAGAGAAGCAATTGTTACTTACTGCGGAGGATAAGTTACTATTTTCTCACAGTATGATGAAATTTTTGATAGCGCTTCGTCCTAAATCAGGATTACTTACTATACACTTTGTTATTAGCTTGATTTGGTATAGAATTACTTTATTTTATGTACAACTTTTAAGATGAATATACCATTCTTGGTACCATTGTTTTTCATGATCAAGAGCCTCGATGGGAAGACGGAGTAACAATCCAGTAATGGGGTATGAATCCATAAGTACTCTCCTTTTTGTTCTTTTATCATTTTGTGAAGATGAAGGGAGACGCAGCCTTTCAAGAGCCAACCCATTTATTTTTTTAAAGTTAGGTTCATCATATTTTGGCATATTCGTAGTCGTTAATCTAAGAACAATTTTATTCAAGTCTTCAGAGGAAGCTTTAGCATATTTTGGAGCCAATTACATTTTATTTTTCACATAGGCAAATGGCCAGCTGGGAAGTTACTAGCACTGTGGGTGTGAGCAAGTTGGAGGAAATAGTAGACATCACAAAGTCTGACTATTAATCCAAAAATGCCCAGGTATTAACCCATCTCTTCTCTTCTCAAAGAAGACAACAAAAGAAGCAGGAATGAACAAAGGTGGGGTGCTTTTGGAGATTACTGTAGTTGTGAGCATCTTTGATAAAATAGTAGACATCACAAAGTAAGCTTACTTTTAATAATCCACAAATACCAAGGGATTGACCCATCTCTTCTCATCTCAAAGAAGCCGACAAAAGAAGCAGGAATCAACAAAGGGTGGGGTGGTCTTTCAAGATTGTAAATGTGCATTTTCTACTTTACACGCTATTTTAGTCATGCTGTTGGTATTTCGAAGAAGTTTCTTTTGTACTTATATTTGTTTTCATAGTTATTTTCTCACATAGTTTATGATCAATGCAGAACCTAATTAAGGAATCAATTTATTAGCCGAACAACTGCGGACTTCCCCCATGAGTTGCATTTCTTGCAATGCACAATTCTGGTAAGATTTGATTTCTACCTATCAATCTCGAGGCATTGTACCTTACTAATGTTGTTTCCGCATTAGAACTACATGTGTGGAACTATATTATAAGATTTGTGTTTCTGAGTGCCGTGGGATATCCCAAAAAAATCCAAATATGTCTCGATTGAACACAAATTTTACCGTGTTTTCTGTTTTCTATATGGTTTAGCTCATTTGTTACTGTCAGTTTTTTTTCCTTCTTAATTACAGTTCATCTTAGGGCAGCAGGATATGCACCAATGCTTCAAAGCAAGAAAAATTAAGGGGATCATTATCTTTCCCTTTCTTGAACATGGGGTGGCTTTTAAAACATTGAATTTTTAACATGAATTATTATCACTCAGTGTATGAAGTGGGAATTGATATCCCAAAACTGTTGGAAAATCTAGGATGTTAGTTGTTGGGAGTTTGCGCAAGAAGGTAATTGCACGATGCAGATAGAGTTTTTATTAATTTTGTTTTCAGTTGATGCCGCAATATAAATTTGGTCCCTCATTTGTTCAAACCAGTGTTTCCAAGTGTTGTTGCAGGGAGATTCTGTTTCTTTGCTTCCATTGGTGTTGCTTCTGGTAATTAGGCCCACATTTTTGGAGGTGACAGTTATTACATTTGATCTGTAACTCCAAATTAATCTCTGATTTTGGTGTGGTTCTTAGTGGTGTTGAAGTACTTGTTGATGGTAGCTGTTATTATGTAATGTGGTATTATGGTATTGCAATGTGTTTGACGTGTCAGAAAGCAGTTGGTTATCGGAATAGACGAGTGGTCTCGGTTGAAGATCAAGGATGATAGTCACAGACAAAAGTAAGAATTTGTGGGAACCATCTTCTCTTTGTATTGGGGACAGTTTTGATGAATTTCTAAATTTGTTTTGGGACATCGAGGAAAGGGGTTGTCAATTTTTGATATTAATTCTAAATATGGAATGGCTTTTCTCGATGGGTTTAAAATTGGTGTAAGAGAATTAATCTTGGTATACCCCAATTTGGTCAGGTTTTCTAAAACAATGTAATTTTTGTTACCTTATCAAATGTTACTTGAATAAATCATATATGAGTACATGAGAAAGGATTTTGTAGACTAAAGACCGGAAGTATCAATCGATTTTTTCTTCACTTTTAATAAGGAGGGTAACACGACGATTAATGAGTTGTTGTTTGTTTGATCTAGCAAGCAATTTCTCATATGAAAAAGAAACCCAACAAAACTAGTAACTAGCAAGTGATTTCTTGGAAAAAAGAAATCCAACAAGTCGTATAATACTCATTAATTAATTAACAATATGATTTCAGGTGAATTTCCTTTGATGTAGTTAAAAGTTGAACAAAGCTCTTTTCCTAAAACTTCTGGGCCCGCCGGAAAATATTTAGACCAATAGGAATCTACTGTTTTTCACACCACCGATATTTCGTCCTCGAACACCACCAAAAATATTTTATTATTTATGATATTTTGTTTCAAGGGAATATCAGACCTAAAAACATAATTAGGAGACTACAATTTCCATCTGCAACTAAACCCTAATCACCAATGGTTTCCCGAAACAGTGTAGGAGACTTGCGACTCTTTTGATTTTTTGACTATTGTTTTACTGATGTTTAGTTTTTATGTTTGGATTGCAGTTTTAAGGGAAAACCCTGATTTCATCTCTAATCCGATGCGAGAAACATACCAGGTAAATTCAATCGTGCTCTCTCGCTTTACTTAACACATTATTTTTTTTGATTTACTTGATTTGTGCATAATCTGAGCAAAGCTGATTTTTCCTAAATTAGGAGTTCTTGGTCGGCAAAGTTGGTATTGATTTGATATTGGATTTTTGATTTCCAGGACTTAACTTTGTCGATTGCGTGGTGCAAAGATTTAACCTGGCAGGGGTCTTAGATTTATCAGGAGTGATTCAGATAAAGTATTTGCCGCAACTGAATTTTTAAAATCTGCTATAATGGTGCTTCATGGATAAGTAATTGGGTATAATATGATCAAGTAATCTTTTATGCGAACCAATTTATATTTTACGTTACGAATTCTTTTTGTTACTGATATCTTTTTTTATTTGCTTGCAGGACATCGCTCTACATGCAGTAGAGTAGAGACGTTGTGCTACCTGAAAGCCCCACCTTAGGTATGCCGTTGGTGTTACTCCGCAAGTTTTCTTAAAACCCCATGTGAATATTTAAACTGTAATTATATTTTAAGAAGACAACGTTCAGTCAGATGCCAGTTCATACATTATTTTTTGGTAAGTGATTTGTTCTCCTTCTATCCACTACATACTATGTTTTGAGAGTCACTGCCTCTCCGGTGATTCCAATTCATGCATTATGTGATGGATCCTAACTGCTTGTGGCATCCCAAGTATTATCTCATCTAAACCTTAATCATGTCATGTGACAAATTTTTACAACGTACAAACTTAACAAGCCTGTTATTTTTAGGATCAAATTATTTGGGATTTGTTTTCAGCTGAAAGTAACGGACCATTACGCGGGTGCATTAAAAAAAATGCCAAATTGTTTATATGTGTGTGCATATACATTCTGTGTTTTTGATTCAGTTACTTTTAATGATCGGTGTGATTCATAATTGATAAAACAAACCATCTTAATTGTAGGGTCTGCGTCAAGTGTTTGGATGTTGGGATGAATGAACACTTCAGAGTAGGCAACAGATAAGCTTCCATGTTTATGAAATTTGAACTAAGCACAAAATAGACAGCTGCAATTTTACTATTCAACATATCCACATTTTCAGATTTTAATTTTTTTTATCACCGCTCATAGAAAATATACCTCCCACTGTGATTAGTTCTTCGTTGTTGATTTGGCCCTGTTATCGCGTTCTATAAACAAAAAAAAAAATTTCTCCTTTGCTGTTGGGACTCCTTTGCTATTTGCTATGATGGTAATGAAATTTCTATATTAATCTTTTCGTGGTTTTGATTATTTTGAGGTAACGTCGGTAGCTGCCATATTTCTGTTGCAGGGGTTCAATGGACCGAAGCTATGATGTTTGCAATATGTGATGAATGTGATTACGTCACTAATGTAATGAACATTTTATGGAAGTAAGCCATTAAAAATACGTATTATGTATTTTTTATATAAATGTTTTGATCACGCAAGTTGTAGAAACATTTTTGCTTCAATTTTTTTTTTGTCATGCATGGGACTCAAATTTGTTTTTGTTTTTTTGTCATGCATGGAATTTTAAATCCCTTGATTGAACCCATGAGTTGCAATTTTATTAATTGACTACTTTCGATGCTATCATTTTTAGCAATCAAATATTTTTATTGAACACACTTTTCTCTACAAAATATCCTGGCCCGTTGCACAGGCGTAAATATAGTTTTATAGTAGAGAGAACAAAACAAAGTGACTGGCTACCTGGAGTTTCTGTTTTTATGGTTCAAGTGAAAGTCTAGCTTGACTATGAATTTGGCGTCTACAGAGTACAATTTTGAGTCACTCCGTTTGTGGGCATATGCGAAAATCATTAATTATTCCAATAAGCAACATTTCTATTCTTTTCTTTTCTATATACCAAAGATGAACAAAAAATTATTAACAACGATAAAAGGCAGAAGGTCGTACTCATGTAACATATAGGACGTGGCAGTTGTATCTGACACTTTTTACATGTATGTAACATCACACATCTTCATCAACACACACAACAATAACATACCAAGAGACAAGAAAAATTAGAACTTTTGGTTTATAGTTCTCTCCAACTTAGTTATATGCTGACTTTATGCCTGCAGTAACATAGTAGATATAGAGTTTAAATATTTATTTAAACACTGATGTAAACAAGTAAACAACTATTAAAATCATCAACTATTGTAAACAATGACGCGTACTAAGATCTTATGTTTCATAAATGTTACTAAGTTAAAGAACGTTCTCCATATATCTGAACACAAAATATATCTATTCATAAAAATGCTGGAAAAAAAAGGTCATGTACCGGCATGAGTAAAATTTTTTGTTACAAACTTTGTTCATTTTAGCGTATGTAATCAAGAGTTACACATGCATTTGATTAGTGAAATTGGGAGTTACACATGCACCTGACTTGTGTAATTTGGAGTTACACATGCATATAGGTTGAATCCCAACATTTTACCGAGACCATTGAGATTAGTATCCAAGGTTTGAACAGTAGAATCTAACATGGTGAAACAATTCTTCAACTCATTCAAGATTTTTGTTTGTTGATAAATGATGACGGCCAAGTCTTTTATGGTAGGTTTATTAGGGATAAAACATGATTTAGGTCCCAGAATTGAATTTGATACCAAATGTGAAAAAGCGGGGGTCTAACAACCTCACCCAATATTTCTTTTAGGAAATATGTATGGACAAACTCCAATATAATTCCAAGAGAATCAACTAAACAGTCAGACTCAATCAATGGAAATATATCCAAGAGTTGTATCTCTGTTTCACAATGTAATCAGCAAATCAAACAGATAGAAATCCGCGAGCCTGATTATTATGTGAAACAACTTGAACGGTACCAAAGACCAATGTTCAAGTGTCAATCAATTTATATCAACAACCAAAGGTTAGATTATCAAATTGATTGAACTACGCACAACCTGTGATATTTCAATTATATAGAAAATATAATGCGGAAAAGAAATAACACAGACACCAGAAATTGTGTTAACGAGGAAACCGCAAATGCAGAAAAACCTCGGGACCTAGTCCAGATTTGAACACCATACTGTATTAAGCCGCTACAGACACTAGCCTACTACAAGTTAACTTCGGACTGGAATGTAGTTGAGCCATAACCAATCTCACACTGATTAAGGTACAATCGCGTTCCTTACGCCTCTGAATCCCAGCAGGACTCTATGCACTTGATTCCCTTAGCTGATCTCACCCACAACTAAGAGTTGTTACGACCTAAAGTCGAAGACTTGATAAACCAATCTGTCTCACACAGAAAAGTCTATTGAATAGATAAATCTGTCTCCCACAGAAATACCTATGAGTTTTGTTTTATATTTTGATAAATCAAGGTGAACATGTACCAGTTGATACACAAGACTTATATTCCCGAAGAACATCCTAGTAATATCAATCACCTCACAATAATCTTAATCATATGGTAGTGACACAAGATATTGTGGAATCACAAATGATGAGACGAAGATGTTTGTGACTACTTTTTATCATGCCTATCATATATTAAATCTCGAGCAAATCTTAGAGAAGATAGTACTCAATATGATAGAATAAAGCAAGATCAGAACACGCAACTACAGAGAAAATAGTTGGGTCTGGCTTCACAATCCCAATGAAGTCTTTAAGTCGTTAACCTATAATGGTTGAACCGACCAAGCGTTGGTATGTCAAGTTTGGTTTTCATATTTTAGTGAATCAAAACTCATTTAAAGAGTCGCTTGATTATATACTAGAGTCAACTTCGTATAGGTTAGCTTGAAAGTATTAGGATATGAGACTTACAAGTATTACATGAAGACTTGAAGAATGTGAAGAAGTATGGAGCTACAACGACAAACATCATCCTTCCTCTTGAGGTTAGTAATATTTGACTTGAACTGTTTCATTCCCTAACATATCTTTCAAGTCGTGCATATTGAAAACATAACTGCGAAGCTGTGTATTATACTCTAGTTAGATATAGTATTAAGGAATACAATACGAGGTTTATTGCTTAACCATTAAACTTTGTATATAAGACATCGACATGATCATATGAATGTTATTGTGATTATATATGGGTATGAGTGAAGATTTCATCCTAGGAAACAATGTTTTACATTCGTTTAAAGGAAGTAAGTTAATAAACTCGTTTTGTGAATCGAATGAGAAATCGCTAGGCTTATTGGTATTGTTATTCATTGCAAATCTATTTTGAATTACCAATATGTGTGTTTAGTATAACCGCTCATAAACTTGTTTATGTATCTTGGTAAAACTATTCACAAGGCCTGACTTATGTATTGGTATGAATTTTATTAGTGAAACCGATCTTAAGTAATCACTCAAGATGGTATGATCGATGCCTTGTAAATAGAAACTTTTATCTAGCAATTGGGGAACCGATCCTAGTAAGAGGTGTAACAAATTTACAAGAGGGGAATCGATCCTTGTAAGAGGTGCAACACTTTTTTAGTAGATGGGGGAACCGATCCTATGAACATGTGCAACAAGTTTGTAGTTTTGGGGGAACCGAGCCCATGGACATGTGCAACCGAATACAGGTTTACCATAAGTTATGGGGAATCGATCCTAGTACCTAGTCAACCGAATTTTGGTAACTAGCATGTCTATGCACAGTACTCACATGGAGGTAGAACCGAAACTTTTTTTGGTAGAACCGTTAAACCCATGATTGATGATTTGATAGGATGGTAAATCACATAGTTCTTGGAATTAAGACGAACCAATTCTAAACTTGTTTGGAAGTGTGGAAAATAGTTTCCAAGATTGTAAGTATGAAAAATGACTTGCAAAGTAAAGATGTCGACATACTTTGAACATGTGCAGTAACTCTTATCTTTAATTGTTCAAAGATATTCCTTAATAGCTAAAGGAGAATCCCAGGATCGAAATAAATTGAGAATCTTTTAATTAAGGTGTCTTAGTTTTTATATGTTATTTAATCTCCAGCAGTTAAATGCATATCTTTAGAAAATAATAATTAGTAATGTGCATTTACTGATTATGGATTTTTCTATTGGGATTTCGGTCAATATTTGGACAGTGCATTTCAAGGAGTTATGAAAACCGATTTTGTGTTTATTGCATATCTTTGAGAATATTCGGTTTTGGAAATTCCTTGGTGTCCAAACTTCCTTGTCTATAAATACTTAAGTTTGCATTCCTAGCAAACTAATCTTCAGAGCCAGCAAAACTACCTAGTTGTGTTGTTACTGGTGGAGCCGCCTATTCGGAGAGGAAAGTAACCTAATTAGGCGAAATCTCTTACGGCCGCTCAGTTTAAAGACTTCTTTGGGATTGAGAAGCTCTATTAGTACCGTTGGTGGGAAATTAGATAATTGCAGTTTATTTTAGTTTTCGATTGATTTGATTGACTTACGGTTGTTGAACTTTGATTGCACCTAGTTTGTTTATGCTTGAGAATCTTCTCTTCTGATATAAGATTCACTCAAACTAGATCGAAGTTTCGACGGGGATCTTTAGACTAAACATACTTCGTGGTTGTATTGTCTCGATCTCGTATCCATAGACGATCACACGAAGTGTGAACCAATTAGTTGTATTGTACCAACTCAGTCCATAGACAATCACTTTTGGAAAAGGACTTATAGGTTGAAAAGTTTAAGATTGAGGTTTTTTTTGGTACCCTCGTCTTTTCACATAGTATTATTACACAGCATCAAAGTTCAATTGCATCACAACTTTGACAACAATACTATGGTGATATGTATCACTCCCCCTTAGTCAATACTTCATCTCACAATGAAAACCGCTGCCCCTTACATAATGATCCGTAAACCATATGTATTTGTAGTGTGAACTACACAATAATTCTCCCCCTTTTTGTCAATATATATTGGCAAAGGTACGAAAACTAGTGGGATCATAATGAAATTCTCATAGAGATACTTCATGACTAAAAGAGAACATATGAACTTTGTTTCGATGATTTCTTAAAAGACGAGGGTACCCAAATATACCTCAATCTAAAAATTTTCCACCTATAAGTCCTTTCTCCGAAAGTGATTGTCTATAGACCAAGTCGAGACAATACAACTAATCGGTTCACACTTCGTGTGATCGTCTATGGATACGAGATCGAGACAATACGACAACAAGATAACTTGCGTGATTGACTATGGATACAAGATCGAGACAATACAACAACGAAGTATGTTTACTTGATAAATGGTTCGGACTTAACCAAACACAATAGGATTACTATCAAGTAAATAGGAATTAACGTTTGTGTATTTTACTTCTAATTATAATAAAAACAATTATAATTGCGGAAATAGAAAAGTAAAAGACACAGCAAGATTTTGTTAACGAGGAAACCGAAAATGCAGAAAACCCCCGGGACCTTGTCCAGAATTGAATACTCTCAGGATTAAGCCGTTATACAAAATCAAACCAACTTCGTATAGTTGAGACCAAGCAACTAAACCTATGGTTCACCTAGTTCCGTCTGTATCCATGCGCCTCCAACTTGTTAATAAGTCACGCACTTGGAACAATTCCTTTGATTCGTATTCCAAACAGTAAAGGAACAACAAATCTGTTTGGTAACAACTCTTTTCAACCAAGTGATATAAGTTCGACAAAAGGATCTAGCGTTTATCTCAATAAACTCCTTTGTCAGGTCCTTAGATCTATCAAATAGCAACTACCAAAGTAATTGTCCATATTTTGAATCACAAAGAATTGTATTGATGCCGATCTACTCAACTAATCAATCCAATCTATCACAAAGATAAACCGATTATAGTTGGATCCTCTTTAACCGAAACAAGTATTGTTCACACCAAAGATTATGAACCCAAATCAGAAATCTTGTTCTTCTTCAAATCTTCTTAGATCTTCAATAAACACCTGCACACAATCAACTTGAATCTTCAGCAAGTTCTTCTTTCAACACAAAAAGAATTCGACGAAGATTTTCACTTTTGGAATTTTTGAACGCACATCTTCTTCACGATCTTTAAGGAAAGATTATAAGAGATTATACCCACAATCGTAACCCTTAAAGAGCTTTCTCATTTTCTTGTTTTCTAGACAGAGCGGAGTCAGAAACTTAGTCAAGAAAGATGTTTACTTCTTTTTCTTTATGAGATGGTAAAAAATCTTGATGTATTGCGAGACTTCCTCATCAACATCTTGTCCATCATCTGAATCACTTTCATCAGAAAGATCATCCAACTGTTCAGCTAGGCGTGATTCCCAGTTATACACAGTTTTAGACAATGGAGAGGATGTGAGCGAATTCTCAGGAGAGACAAAGCTTTGAACCAAGTCAAAACGTTTCTGAATTGGTGATGCGTGGTTTGAGATAGCACAATTGTCCATAGAGTCATATTGCTACAAACACAGACTTATGAGGTCTTGGCGTGTTTGCTTGCTCTGAAACCAATTGAAAAGGCGGGGGAAAGGGGGGGGGGGGTCTAACAACCACACCCAGTATTTCGTTCGGCAATCTGTATCGACTAACTCAAATATAATTCCGAGAGAATCAACTAGACAGTCATACTCAATCAAGGAAATATATCTAAGAGTTATATCTCTTTTTCTCAATGTAATCAGCAAATCAAACAGATAGAAATCCGTGAGCCTGATTATTATGAGAAACAACTTGAACGGTGTCAAAGACCAATATTTAAGTGTCAATCAATTGGTGAATCCAACCTTTGGTTGTTGATTGCCAATATCTAGAAACTTTGTTCCCAATATCTAGAAACTTATTGCACCTCTTACAAGGATCAATTCCCCTTTGTGATCGGTTGCACCTCTTACTAGGATCGGTTCCCCTTTTCCTATAGTTGGTCATACCAATAACACTAAATCGAAGATATCATCTCAGGTGATTACTTAAGATCGATTTCACTAATAAAAGTCATACCAATACAAAAGTCAGGCCTTGTGAATAGTTTTACAAAGAACATAAGCAAGTCATGAGCGGTTATACTAATCATACATATTGGTAGTTCAAAATATTTGCAATGAATAACAATACCAATAAGCCTAGCGATTTCCCTTTCGATTCACAAAACAAGTTCATGAATTTACTTCCTTTAAACGAATGTAAAACATTGTTTCCTAGGATGAAATCTTCACCTCATACCCATACATAATCACAATAGCATTCAAACGATTATGTCGATGTCTTATATACGAAGTTCAAAAGATAAGCGTTATACTTCGTATTGTATTCCTTAATACTATGTCTAACTAGAGTATAATCATTCATGGCTTCGCAGTTATGTTTTCAATATGCACGACTTGAAAGATACGTTAGGGAATGAAACATTTCAAGTCAAATATTACTAACCTCAAGTGGAAGGATGATGTCGTCGTTGTAGCTCCTTACTTCTTCACATTCTTCAAGTCTTCACGTAATACTTGTAATGTCTCATATCCTAATAATTTCAAGCTAACCTATACGAAGTTGACTCTAGTATATAATCAAGCGACTCTTTAAATGAGTTTTGATTCACTAAAATATGACAACCAAACTTGACATACCAACACTTGGTTGGTTCAACCGAGCTAAGCTCTAACAATTTCACATAATCGAAACTTAGTGTATTCATCAAGGAGTTTATAAAGATACAAGATAACTCCAACAACAGCCGCACTCCCCACAAATATTTGGCAATTAAGCACAAGTTCAATTAAGAACTCTCCCCCATAAAATGTCATTCCCGAGAGAACAACAAGAGCGACCTTACTTTTACAAGAAAAGAAGGATTTCTTTGGACATTAACAAATTACATGAAACATAAATTTTTATCCAGAAAACTCAATTAAATTAACCACAAGAGAACCCATGATTAATTTAATCGGAAATGCTCAACATAAGAGATCTTACGGAGCCGCATAATACTTTCACATAGAAGTGGATCAGGGAAAGATTAATACTGCGAAATATACAAAGATTCATTCTATTTTCATCAATATTTGCATAATGATACCATTGACTTAATCTTTGTTATCAAAAGTTCATTCTATTTTCCATCAATATCTGCATAAAGACATATAATAGACTTAACTTTTGACGTATATGGGATAATCATAGTTCACGGACGCAAACACACATATCCCATAACAATTTTTACAATATATAAAACCAATAAAGATTAATACTGCAAAATCATCTTCCAAATAAACTTTAAAATTTAAATAATTAAATCTAAAAACATTTCAAGATGAAAATCGTTGGCAATAGCTATGTGTACTCAGAATAATTGCTATTCCAAACCCTAGTTATCCTTCTTAAAACACTAGAATAAATTCTCATAAGAAGTTTCCTAGACATTAATACGTTTGAAAAATTCTTTATCATCCCCGAACTTTTTGTCGTCAACAGCCATCGGAACATAAGGTTCATGAAGAAAGGAGTCAATTCCAACAAACCTTCTTGACTGATGCCGAACCAGGGCCTTCTGAATTTCAAGAGTACTAAAAGCAATAGCCTTTATTTGATGTATCTCCTTTCTTGTTTCTTTCAACTCTTCAAGAACACCAGAAAAATTCTGAAGATTTGAAGGGACAACTCTTGGTTTCCTCACATTCCTCATTTTTCTTTTCAAGGAAGAGGATACCGGAGATTTATCTTTTTCCTTCATGATTGATGGCTTAACAATCATATTAACCTCTTTTCCATCAGAAGTCATAATGCTTGGAGTCTCCATACAAATACGGGTTTGTGAGAGAAATTCACAAAGCAAGCTCTACAAGCAAACTTGTGATAAAAAGAGTTTTTCAAGGAAAGAAAAAGGAATGTAGGGTTACGGAACCTTTATACAAAGTAAGAAGATTCACGTACGCACAACTCACAACCATAAAGAAGGAAGAATTGTCGATTTTACCCCTCTTTTAATGAACAAACAAGGAAACCTCTTTTCAATACCAATCTAGGATATGAAAAGATCAATCGAAACCCAACCAAAAAAAAGAAAACAAAAGAAATAAATTTTTTATTTTATTTTTCTTAAGACCTGAAAGTGCTTAACTCTTGTCTCTTTGGGAACAGGCACTTGAGACAAGATGCACATCCAACACAATTAAGCTGTGTTGGGGTGAACGATAATATGTCTACCATGAACTTTTTGGAAAGAGTTCCTAAAATCCTCTTTCACAGAATATTTAGGCCATGTTCTTTTCTGTAGTGGTCTAACTTTTTCTTTAGAAATTAACTTCTTCGAAGAAGAGTTGAGTTTACATACCTCATACGACTTCTGAACAAGTTTAAGCTTGTTTGCTAATCAATTTGCTCTCCGTTGAAGTTTGTTGACATATCTTACTTTATGCTTGTACTTGAAACAACTAGAGAGTCCGTGACCCTTAATAGTACAGTAAGAACATGTCAAAGTGGAGGATGGTTCAGACACCATAGCGGAGCAAGCTGCTAGACAAAATGTGGTACCTGAAATATTAGAAATAGAATTTCCAGTAGATAGAGAAAAATCCATTTTATCCTCCAAAATAGTTGAAGAAGTTTCTCCAGGAAATATATCAAGATTGATGTGAGTATTGCTACAATTATCAAAATCAATATTTTCAGCAAGGAGCGCAACATTTGATTTTTCATATTCATTTGAAACATAGTGATCAGACATTTCATTAAGAGTTGCAAAAAGACCTTTGTTCCCAGTGTATTTTCTACGATTTGGATGCTCATTGGAAAAATGACCAAAACCTTTACACTTGAAGCATTGAGGCATATCCTCATCAGTATCGACTGTATCCCTGTTTTTAGGAGGAACACGGTCATGAGGTTTAACTGATGATCTAGGCTTATCTCTGACGAACGGTTTATTTCTCTTTAAAAGAAGATCTCTAAACTTTCTTGTGATCAGAGAGACTGAGTTATCAAGATCTTCATTAGACGAATCAGTCTCAATAGGATCATCCACAGAGTTTCTAACACATTTACTTTTGTCAAGAAATTTTGTGTTCTTTTGTGATTTAAAAGAAATATCCTTTTCAGATTTGGATGTATGCTCATGATCAAAGATCTTTAACTTCCCAATCAGAGTATTTCTGGATAAAGTATTAAGGTTATTTCCTTCAACGATGGCATGTTTCTTAGAATCGTATTTGTTTGGTAATGATCTGAGAATTTTCATCACAATGTCCGTTTCAGGAATAGTCTTACTGAACGCAAAAGATGCATTAACAATTTCAGACACTTTGTGATTAAACTCATCAAAAGAATCTTCATCAGCCATACGAAGGTTTTCCCAATCAGATTTTAGGTTTTGAATCCTAGCTTCCTTTTCAGAGGCATTCCCTTTGAATACAGTTTCTAAGATATCCCACGCATCTTTAGACCGAGTGCACGTAGTCACATGGTGCTGAAGATCTGGGGTAATGGCATGAATGATAGCATTTAAACCGTTAGAATTTTGCTTTGCAGCGAGAATCTCGTTAGGTTCATATCTGCAACATCCTTTGCAATAAAGACACCATCTACTGTAACCATTTGAGGATCGTAGCCATTAACAACATAAACCCATGATTGAAAATCACGCGCTTGAAGAAAGGCATGCATAGAAATTTTCCACCATAAGTAATTTGAGCCATTGAAGACTGGTGGCACATTTACTGAGATAATACTTCTGTCCATAGAGTAAGATCGCTACAAACACAAACTTATAAGGTATTAAACGTGTTTGCCTGCTCTGATACCAATTGAAAAAGCGGGGGTCTAACAACCTCACCAAATATTTCGTTTAGGCAATCTGTATGGACAAACTCCAATATAATTCTAAGAGAATCAACTAGACAGTCAAACTCAATCAATGGAAATATATCCAAGAGTTGTATCTCTCACAATGTAATTAGCAAATCAAACAGATAGAAATCCGCGAGCCTGATTATTATGTGAAACAACTTGAACGGTACCAAAGACCAATGTTCAAGTGTCAATCAATTTATATCAACAACAAAAGGTTGGATTATCTAATTGATTGAACTACGCACAACCTGTGATATTTCTATTATATAGAAAATATAATGCGGAAAATAAATAACACAGACACCAAAAAATTTGTTAACGAGGAAACCGCAAATGCAGAAAACCCCGGGACCTGGTCCAGATTTGAACACCATACTGTATTAAGCCGCTATAGACACTAGCCTACTACAAGTTAACTTCGGACTGGAATGTAGTCGAGCCCTAACCAATCTCACACTGATTAAGGTACAGTTGCGTTCCTTATGCCTCTGAATCCCAACAGGACTCTACGCACTTTATTCCCTTAGCTGATCTCACCCACAACTAAGAGTTGCTACGAACCAAAGTCGAAGACTTGATAAACCAATCTGTCTTACACAGAAAAGTCTATTGAATAGATAAATCTGTCTCCCACAAAAATACCTATGAGTTTTGTTCCGTCTTTTGATAAATCAAGTTGAACAGGAACCAATTGATACACCGGACTTATATTACGGAAGAACATCCTAGTAATATCAATCACCTCACAATAATCTTAATCGTATGGTAGCGAAACAAGATATTGTGGAATCACAAACGATGAGACGAAGATGTTTGTGACTACTTTTTATCTTGCCTATCGGAGATTAAATATCGAGCAAATCTTAGAGAAGATAGTACTTAATACGATAGAATAAAGCAAGATCAGAACACGCAACTACAGAGAAAATAGTTGGGTCTGGCTTCACAATCCCAGTGAAGTCTTTAAGTCGTTAACCCATAATGGTTTTAGAAAAACCTAGGTTAAAGGAGAATCGACTCTAGTCACAACTAGTATCACACAGGAGGTGTGGGGATTAGGTTTCCCAGTTGCTAGAGTTCTCCCTTATATAGTCTTCAAATCATGGTTTGCAATCAATGTTACCTTGGTAACAAAGCATTCAATATTCATCGTTAGATGAAAACCTGATTAGACTCAAGCTAATATCTTTCAACCTTAGAATCGAACTTAGCTTATTACACACAAATGAAAAGTGACTTCATTTAGATATGGGTAACCGTGCCTAAATGTGTACACCTTGTTGGCTCAACAATAGTTAACCGAAGTTAGCCACATGAACACTTTCATATCAACCTTGTTCATCTTAACACAACTAGATCAAATGACTCAAATGAAACTAGTTATAGAGTTGTTCAATTGTTTATATTCTCATAGAAGTATACAAGACACCATTGAAGCAAAATCGATTTTGATTCACTCGAATCAATTCATGAACATTATAGCCACGGTTTGCAAAAGATTGCATTCCTTAATTTATAAATGTATTAGTTCATGAACAAACCGATTTTAGAACATAACCTACTCAAGTATGCAAATGGGTATGCATACCTAAGTGGCCGGACTTGGTCTGGGTTCGCCAGTATGCGAACGGGTACGCATACGGGTATGCTACTAAGTTTTCGGACTTTCAACTAACCAACCAGTATGCATACGGGTATGCATACTACGGTTCCCGGAATTTGAATAACTTGCAACAGTTAGCATACAAGTACGCATACTGTGATATATCCAATCATGGTTAATTGTTCTAAACTCCCATTTCAATTATTGAAACATTCTTAGAAGACGACAATTGTTGTCTCACACAAACTATTTGCTTCAAAGCAATTTTCAAGTGATCGATAGATCAATACGAAACATTCCGAGTCTACATCAAATGACTGTCTCACACAATCATGTAAGATGTTATCAGGCGATTTTCACATGATCATCTTTTGACTTCGTCAAGAATATAAGATGAACTTGGTTAAAGCGAAAGTTTACCAACACATATTTCGAGAAATATGTAAGCGAGTTAAACTCAGCTCGAAATATCAAATGTGTATAATCGAAATCTATATAGCTATACGACTTTTGTCTCAAATAGGAGATAGAGTAGAAATAAACTTTTGAGTGATAGATGAGTTCAAGTCTTCACATATCTTTTGTTGATGAAGTTCCACAAGATCCCCTTAGTAGTTATTCGTCTTTAATCGATGAACGCCGTGAAGTCTAAAGCTAAACTATACTTTCTATCCTAATCCGAGACTTAGCTATAAGTAGACTTGAAATCAAGACTTATAGTTTTGGCAACTAAACTTTACAAACAAGCTTGAGATAGCAACGCTTGCGAGTTCGACTGAGCAGTGCTCTAACAAAATGTAATGTACCTGAGGCACAATTCAGGATGAAGGTGATGATAAGAGTAGCTAAGCTACTTTGTTTTTTAAATTGGAGACTTAAAACTTTCTTTTGAAAGCAATAAAATTGTAATTGATGAAATAAAAGTCTTACAATGATTGGTACCACAAATAACTGTCACCTACAACTATGATTACATCAATCATAAATATTAAACTCCAGGAAATGACAAACATTTAAACATATTGTTCTTAAATTACCCTAACAGGAAACCATTAGGCTTATAACCGGCTCAAACCCAATACTAGCACCATGGGTACATGATATTTTCGTTCTCTTGCCTATCAATACTACAACAAAAAAAATAAAATAATTTTATTAACAACATATCTTATGAACAAAAAATATAATGACATGAGAACGATTCAAGAAAAACAATAAAGTAAAAATTAACCACAAGTTCATATCATTAAAGTTGGATAATCATCAGGAACCGGTATGAAAATTCTCATTTAGTTACACGATATTAGGTTTAGACAATTAACCACAGCTTTAACCTATTATTTTTTTAATGATAACATCCCAAACCTTAACCACATCCTTAAGCTGTTATTTTTTGAATAATGACATCCCAAGCCTCATATTATGATGGTTCATACTACAAAATTGAACCTTTTATTCTTAAAATAATCGCCAGGGTCATTAAGGATAGTTTATATTTGCTACTTTTTAATGATTTTTTTTTTAATAGTTTGGACAATGATGATAGCCTGAACTGTTATTTTTTGCAACCTTGTTCGGTTTTGGTTATGATGACAAAAATCAGATGAACCATTAACCATTAGCCATTTATTTTCGTTGTTTCGAGATGGAGAGTGTTGTTTCTCTCCACATCCTTTAATGTGAGTAATCTCATATACTAGTATATATGGTAAATAAAATATGCATCGTAAAAATTATTTGATAAATGGTTAGGTGATGTCTCTTTTAAAGATAGATTCCCAAATATCTTTAAAATTTCAGTTTCAAGAGACTGTTAGAGACATGATGTCTTGTCAAGGTTCTTTGAATTTTGAATTCAAGAGGGACCTTAATGAGAGATAATTAGGTGAGGTAGCTAACTTGTTACAGTTAGGGTAACGCTCACCTGGACACCTCTTGAACGTGTCATGTTCAAAGGACAGTCTGACCCATCTCTCCTGGTAACATCTGTCAACTTTGCCTCATAAGTTTTATCTTTATTTGTCACCATCTAGTGCTTACCCCACAACAATGTCACTGTTACGTACTAAGCAGGGGACTTAATATTGATGGTGGTCTTTAGTTCAGGGCTAAAATTGTGAAACCCAGTATTTAATGTGGTGCCATTCTGCAAAGAAATAGAGCCATTTAAAAATAATGAGTGCCTAGGCCTCTTTACTTACATATGTATTGAGCAATTCAGTATATGTATATAAAATTTATTCGGAATGGTGCATGTAGCAACAATCCCTAACATTCTATAAATTTTATTAATCTCTCTCCTGCATTATTCATTAATGTATGGCTTATTGAGTATTTTTCCTATGCTATGTTCCCCGGCTGAACCCTTAATATTGATATGACATTACAATTAGTGTTCACTCACAACTGAGTAGCATGAATTTCCCGAAGTATCAGGATTAAGGTCTGCATGAAAGTAATCAGTCAGAAGACGCGTTGACTGCTCTCTAAGAATAAAATTAAGAATTTTGTGTCAACACACAGAATTCACCAAATTTGACCAATTTTGCGACAGCTCGCAAAATTCAAATTTTAACCTAATTAATTTGCAAAAATTAGGTTTTTGCGGCCTCCGCAATATCTCGAACCCTGTTGGTCGAAAATAAAACTAGGCAAGCTAGAAAACTGATCCGCCACGGATTAGTAGGAGTAAAATCCTGCCAAAAGTAGAAAACAAGAAATAAAGAGGAACTGTGGCAAATAAGAGCAGTAGCATGGGGAGGCGTTGCCACGCCACTTAGCCGACCGATCTGCTCCAGTAGGCGCCACTATGGCCGATCGGCCACGCCCCATGCTGCCTCTTGCCGGCCCTCTTTCCCATTGACCAATCAGATCGCTTTAAATGCGCCACACTCACTTATGATTAAAGTTCGAAGTTGGTTGGTCGACACACCCAATTCCTTAAGGAATTTAATATAGACTGCCCATGTCAGTCTTAAAACGATCACGGACATACGTTTTGGCCAGTCGATTTATCAAAACTAGTCGCCTCCTAACATGGTCGGACAAGCGCCATCATGTACACTGGTGGGCCCACTAATGCCCAGGACGATTGGCTTCCTCCCAACTCGTAAGCGGATCCACGAAACGCTTAGCCTAAAACAGTTGGACGCGCGAGCTAAAACCCTAATTTTATTAAGCGGCATTACATTACTGCCGCAAAATGATCTTGACCGTCCAACTTCGCCAGCCGAATTGATCGGCCTAGATTTAATCTCGATCAACGGGCAAGGTTCAAATATGCTCACCAGCGGCTCGGCTACAGTGCTGGCCAGTCGAACAACTCCCAGCGCCGCTAGCACCAACAACCGTTAGCCCAAAATAGGTTGGCCACACGGCTTTTAAAACCTAAATTTAAACAACGGCAGCCATTAACTACCACAAATCATCTTGACCTCCCAACTTCGCCAGACGAATTGGCCGACCAAACTTCTATTCTAGGCGCCAAACAAAATGTGGTCGTGACCATTAGCCGCCCCTCTTCTATGAGGAGAAATCGACAAGCCGCGGCCGCCCATATGGCTCCTAAACGCGCGCCCAAAGATGGTTGGCCACGCTCCTTATGAAAAATCTTAAATAAATTAGCAGCAACCAATAACTGCCGCAAATCATCTCATCCATCCAATTTGGCTAGCAAATTTAACCGGTCTAGATTTAACTTGGACCGACCAATAGGATGTCGAAATGGCTACCATCCATCACTCTCCTATAGGGACCGACTGGCCTACTTTTGGCATGCATGAACAGCTCCCAACAGCTTCCTGAAAGAGGCCGGTCACGCTCCTTTTAAGACACTAGGTTCCGCGACCAACCAAGACAGGCTCTATACAACGATGCTTCACATGCATCGATTATTTTGAGTTGCTTGCTTAAAAGTGATGCTTTACATGCATTGAGTACATACGATATTTTATAAGTATCGGTTTCACAAATAACTTAGTTATTTAACATAATAGCGCACATGCTATTCTTTGCGGCAAGTCTCATGACTTGGATCGCCACACATGACCACCCGCCGCCTGGCTTGCGCGTGATTAGTCAGAATAACTAGGTCTTGCAAACAAGACCCATTCAGCAACTTGCTGCATATTTTCCACGAAAATACTCGAGATATCAAACATGTCACAAACTGGGGGATGCTAATCAGGGTATTGGTCTGGCGGTTTACAGCGTGCGTCGTGCAACACGCTTATTATGAGAAAGTGTCAGGAAAAGCGGACAGTTAGTGGCAGCAGAGAAGTAGTGGGTGTGTACCGACCTGTCTTCTCTCATTTAAAGATGTGGTTTTCAACATTTTCACACGATCCCGCTCCTCCATCACTCAACTACTCCCATTTCTTATGAGATCAGGGTGCGTTCAACTATGACTTGTATAAATATGTTCCAACTTATTTCAACCAACAACGAGAGTTTTGGTTATCAACACAAGTATCCATAAAAATACCAAGAACTGATAGCTTATGTTCCGCAAGCCAGTTCCATATTCTGATTCAAGTCATAAAATAGCCACACCTTCAGAGTTAACCATTCTGATCTCAGCACCTTCTTCGCTTCCCTCCCTAAGATCAACCCTTCTCCTTCACTTTGTGACCGAAGCAAGAATGGAACGACCATTTCTTGGTTTAAGCCAGGATTGTACAGATTGATCTCTCGAATCTAAAGTACTCCCGTGCAGTGTATTTGTTTAGGGTTTAGATTCGTTTCTTGGCGGCACACCCAAATTTACAATTTCCAGGAGAATCAGTTTTTACCCCAAAACAATAGTAGAATATACACTCTAGTTAGGATGAACCATAACCGAACCGTGTACAATGACATGTTCATGAAGGTTATCCGAAACTAGCCAATTGAATGATAAGCTTAACCATTTTCATATAACACTTTAAGACTTTAATATTGAGTCAAAAATATGATCAATCATGTCCAGATAGTGTTTTTAGAGAGTTGTTCAAATGTCGATTATCTCATAAAAATAATTTTGATGCATCTGAAAATATTTGACAGGGTAAGTACGTGTACTGTAGTTGTTCGTGAATATCTTTGTCATAGTACGTGTACCGGGTATGGATACCCTTAAGACAAAAACGAGTTCAGGAACTCACAGATCTTTTATTGTTTGCATACTGGGTATGCGTACCTTTTCGGTTTTGAAACCAACGGATCTTTTCCGGTTTGCATACTAGGTATGCGTACCTTTCCTGGTTCACGATCAACAGACTTTTTATGGTACGTGTAATAGGGTAAAAACTGATTCTGTCGAAAATGGTAAAATTAGGTAGGTTGATGAGAAACGAGTCTAGACCCTAAAAAATGTACTGCACATGAGTACTTTAGATTCGGGAGATCAATCTTTACAATTCTGGCCTAAACCAAGAAATGGTCGTTCCAGTCTTGCTTCGGTCACAAAATGAAGGAGAAGATTTGATCTTAGGGAGGGAAGCAGAGAAGGTGTTGAGATCAGAGAGACGGGCTCTATAAGGTGTGGTTGTTTTATGACTTGTGAAATACTAGGGGTACCAAGATACACCACCAACTTTTTCTTAGGCAACCTGTGTGGAATAAACTCGAATACAATTCCGAGAGTTCAACTTAATGAATCTCAATCAGGAATTATATGAAGAGCTTATATCTCTTTCTCTCACAATCAGAATGTTTACAAAAGCAATTCCATGAACTTGATTATTTGAGAGAGTACTTGGACGATTCCAAAGATCAATATCCAAGTTCAATCAAGTCGTATCCAAAAAACAAGGATGGATATATCTACTTTGATTGATTAACGTACAACATGTGATATTTCAATTATAAAGATAAACATTGTAATGCGGAAAAAGAAATAACACAGACACCAGAAATTTTGTTAACAAGGAAACCGTAAATGCATAAAAACCTCGGGACCTAGTCCATATTGAACACCAAATTGTATTAAACCGCTATCGACACTAGCCAATTATTAGAACTTCATACTAGAATGTAGTTGAAACCGAATTAAACCGTCACAGCAATTCAGTTACAGTCGCGCTCATTACGCCTCTTGAATCCCAGCAGGCCTCCGCGCAATTTATTCCCTTAGCTGATGTCACACCAACTAAGAGTTGCTTCAACTCAATTAAAGATTTTAAATCAATCCGCCTCTCACAGATTAATCCTATATGTGATTATTATTTTTACGATAGAAAAGTTTGATCAAGGTGATGAAAATCGATAGCAATAGACAAAGTTTATCTAACCTCAAAATCCGGACTTATGCAACCCGAAGTGCATCCTAGATTATTATTCACCTCACAAGTATAAAACTTGTGGAATCAACAAAGTTTGAGACGAAGATAATTTTGATGATTTCTACCTATCTTGATCGAGTGAGCATCTCAACAATCAATAAAGATCAGGATACGCGAGTTATCAAGATAAAAGATAATTGGACCTGGCTTTACGAATCCCTATGAAGTCTTTGTAGTCGCTAAACCCTAAAAGGTTAGGAAGAGGACGACTCTAGTTACAACTAGGACACACCAAAAAGTAATGTCGGGATTCAAAGATCCCAATTGCTTGAAGTTCCCCTTTTATAGAAATTCAAAGCATAGGTTGCTTTAGGTTTAAGTTAAGATAGCTTTGGAACCAAGCAATCAATATCCACCGTTAGATGGATCTTTGAATCTGATTTACATAAACAAGATATTTACTCTGGTTGGTGAAATCATAACCGAACCGTGTATAAAGACTATGTTCAAAGTGGTTAGCCGAAACTAGCCTATTTGAACTTATAAGCTTAATATTCATTTTCATAAACACTTAAGACATTAACCTTGAGTCACAATCATGTGATCAAATAAGTATAGTGTTTTTAGAGATTTGATCAAATGCTAATTATATCGTAGAAATAATTTTATCGCATTTGAAAATAATCGACATGGTAAGTAGATGTACAAGGTACAAATACCATAGCCGTTCGTGAGTCGGGTTAGTCACAGTACATGTACTGGTTGGTGAACTTTTAAGCACAACCGAGTTCCGGAGTTCACAGAACTATTTAGGTATACATACCGGTATGTGTACCTTAAGACTATAACCGGTTCTGGAGTCCACAGAACTATTTTGGTATGCGTACCGGTATAGACACACAAACCGAGTTACGGAACACAGAATTTTTTTGATACGTGTACCGGTATGAATACCAAACCGGTTCCGTGACCACATTTCCTTTTTGATTTGCATACGGGTATGCATACCGATCCAGTTCACGAGTCAAACAGATTTTTACATGATATGCATAAGGATATGCGTACCATAAATCTGCAAGTCGACATATAGCTACTCCGTTACGTGTACGAGTACATGTAATGCGGCTTCAGACCTATAACAGTTTTCCCAGTTGGTAAGACTGATAACACTGTCTTATATCTGAATCTATAGTAGTTTTTTATTTCTCTCTAAATCGATTCGAAACATTCCTGAATAATCTCAATGACACATATCACTATTCCAGGCTATTTTCGAACGATAAAACTTGGATCATGATTTTGATTGCGAACAATAAATTGTCCTCACTCGAAATTCATCAAGTATGAATAAATGTTCATTAAGCTTAGTCATTATATTTCAAGGACTAATTATCAAGATAAACTTCACTCGAAATCCTTGAATATGCATGATAGTCTAATTAGTTATGCGACATCATCTCATAGATAGAAATATGAATATAAACTGAGAAATAGGTGGTTCAATCTTCACTTACCTTTTTGTTGATGAAGTTCTCCGAAATCTTCGGTTGATCTTCGCCTTCAAAAGGTATAACACAATGATAACTGTCGTGATCCAATGTTTCTCAACTACATTTCTAACCTAGTCCGAGACTTAACTAATTGTAGACTAGAAATAAAGATATAGTTTTCACAACTAAATTTGACAACAAGCTTGAGATAGCAACACTTGTGACTTCGACCGAGCAATGCTCTAACAATCTCCCCCTTTGTCAATTTTAGTGACAAAACTATCAATACATATGGATAAATTTTTTTTTTGAAAACTCCTCGAATCCATCATGATTTTTTTTGTTTGGTTTCTTCAACTCCTTGAACTCTTCGTTATTTCAAGTCGCAATGATTCTGAACGTGTTCAACTCAGCATTGTTGTTGTTGAAGATCCATAGCGATAACAACATTGAAAACAAATATTCTCAATCATCATTATTGTTAGAGCACTGGTCGGTCGAACTCGCAAGTGTTGTTATCTCAAGCTTGTTTGTCAAGTTTAGTTGATCAAAACTATATACTTGATTTCTAGTCTACTTATAGCTATGTCTTGGATTAGGATAGAAGTGCTTAGTTGAGATTTAAACTTCACGGCGTTCACCAATTGAAGAAGAAGATCTACTAAAGAGCTTGGAGGAACTTCATCAACAAAAGGTATGTGGAGACTAAAACTTATCTATCACTCAGAAATCTATTCTATTTTATCTTCTAAAGAGACTAAGTCATATAGCTATATAGACTTTTACATTATACACAATTGAAATTTCGAGCCGAGTTTATCTCGTTTATATATTTTTCGAAATACGTGTTAGAAGATTTTAGCGTTAGCTAACTTCATCATCTACTTGACGAGTTTAGTTGTATACGATTTATTTGTTGGAAACTAAATATTAAGTCAAGATAATCATGTGAAAATTACCTTGAACATCTTACATAATTTGTGTGAGACAATTATTTGATGTTAACTTGGAAAGTTTCGTATTGATCGATTAATCACTTGAAAATTAATTGAAGCTAGTGGTATGAGTAAGATTTCCATTGTTGTCTTCTAAGGATGTTTCAATGATTAAATGAGAGTTTAGAGCGACTACCAATGCCCGGATATAATAAAGGTTGTATACTTTGTATGCTAACTGTGAAGTTCTAGTTCAGGTCTAGAACTCTTGTTTGCGAACGGATTCACCTGTGAAAAGGTCCGAAGCTGTTGTTCACGTACTCTGTTTGTGAACACAGTGGTTAGGTTCTAATATTGGTAAGTATGAAATACATACTCATGAACTCAGGTTCGTTTGCGAACTCAGTTTGCGAACTAAAAGTCCCTGGAACTTTAATGAAATAAGGTATGTGAACTTGTTTTAAAAACCGTGGAATTATGTTCATGAATTGGTTCTTGTATAAGTACTTTGTACAATTACAAACCAAATTGAATTTGTTTCAAATGGTTCATATATATTTCTATAAGATGATGAACATTTGAACAACTCTCTTGAAACACATTTAGATTCGTTTGATTATCTATCATGATTGATTGATCATCATATTTGATCTAGAAGTGTTAGAGGAATGTGGCTAAGTTATAAGTGTTCATATGGCTAACTTAGGTTAACTGTTATTGAGCCAACAAGTTCATCCATATCTAAATATAGGTATATTTCATTTGTGTGTATCAAGCTAATACCTTCTAACGGTGGAGATTGATTACTTAATTTCTAACATACTTAGCTTGAATCTTAAATCAGGAGTTCATCTAACGGTGAATATCATTTGCTTTGTTACTAAGTTATCTTAGATTTGATTCTAAGCAACCCTGAATTGAAAGATTATATAGGGGAGAACTCTAGCATCAGGGAAACCTAATCCCGACACTCTCGTGTGTCCTAGTTGCAAACTAGAGTCGATTCTCCTTTAACCTAGGTTTTCCAAAACCATTATTAGGTTAATGACTTGAAGACTTCATTTGGGATTCATGAAGCCAGATCCAACTATTTTCTCTGTAGTTGCGTATTCTGATATTAATTTTTCTATCGTTTTGAGTCTTATCTTCTCTAAGATTTACTCAAGATTTATCTCCGCTAGGTAAGATATAAAAAGTAATCACAACAGTTCTTCGTCTCAGACTCTTGTGATTCCGTAATAACTTCTTCTGTTAATCAGTTAGGTTATTGTGAGGTGACTAATATTTCTAGGCTACTCTCCAGGAGTATAAGACCGGATTATTAGTTGAGTTTCCTGTTCACCTTGGTTTACCTAAAGACGAAAACAAAAACAGAATAAACATATCATTGGGAGACAAATTTGTTTATAAGTCTTCGACTTTGGGTCGCAACAACTCTTAGTTGTGGGTGATATCAGCTAAGGGAATCACGTGCGCAGAGTCCTGCTGGGATACAAGAGGCGTAAGGAATGAGACTGTACCTTAATCAGTGTGACACTTGGTTAGGGTTCAATTACAATCAAGTCTGAAGTTAACTTGTAGTAGGCTAGAGTCTGTAGCGGCTTAATACAGTATGGTGTTCAAATTTGGACTATCCTGGGGGTTTCTACATTTGCGGTTTCCTCGTTAACAAAATTTCTGGTGTCTGTGTTATTTTTTTTCCGCATTATATTTGTTTATATAATTGAAATATCACAGGTTGTGCGTAGTTCAATCACAGTTGATAAATCCGACCTTGTTTGTTGGATAGAACTTGATTTCCTCTTAGACATTGGTTTTTGGTACCATCCGAGTTATTCTCATATCAATTAGTCTCACGGATTTCTATCCTGTTGATTTACTGATTGTATTGAGAAAGAGATAAATCTCTTTGATATCTTTCTTGACTGAGTCTCACGTTTAAGTTGATGCTCTCGGAATTATATTGGAGTTTAGTCCATACAGATTGTCGAACAAAATATTGGGAGTGGTTGTTATACCCCTGCGTTTTTAATTGGTATCAGAGCAGGCAAACACACTAAGACCTCATAAGTCTGTGTTTGTAGCAATCTGACTTTATGGACAAAAGTATTATCTCTGACAAACGCATCACCAGGAATAAAAGTTTTGTTTCTATGGAACCTATTAAAGAGAAAGACTTGTCTATATCGCATATAGTTAAACATCTTGTTCCCATGAAACAGGCAAATAATGATAAGTGTTATCTTTTTTATCTTACTGATGAGTCTGACTCTGAAGTAGAAAGGGAAGCATCCAAAGAAAGTGCAGTAATTTTAAGACAAGCTAGAATTCAGTCCACTGAAGTTATTAGGCTGAAACACAAAGTCAATATGCTTATTGGTATGGTTAATGATCGTGACTCTCAATTAAAGATTCTCCATGAAGAAAAAGCCGAAGTAAGCTTGTCAAGAAATTTACTCGAGGCCAAACTTGAAAAGAATGCTTTAGAAATGAAACGTATATTGAGTAAACCCTTTATTCAATGCAAGGTTTGTTCTGAAGAGTCCGCTATACCTATTTCTTCTGACAAAACTAAGATGTTAGAAAACGTGACTACTTCTAATCATTTTCATGTAACTGTTAGAGCATAGCTCGGTCGAACTTGTAAGCGTTGTTATCTCAAGCTTGTTTGTCAAGTTTAGGTGATCAAAACTATAAGTCTTGATTTCTAGTCTACTTAAAGCTATGTCTCGGATTAGGATAGAATGTGTAGTTGAGCTTTAGACTTCACGTCCTTCATCGATTGAAGACGAAGATCTATTGAGGAGAGCTTAAAGGAACTTCATCAACAAAAGGTATGTGGAGACTAAAACTTATCTATCACTCAGAAGTCTATTCTATTTTATCTCCTAATGAGACTAAGTCGTATAGCTATATAGACTTTTATATTATACACATTTGATATTTCGAGCCAAGTTTATCTCGCTTATCTATTTCTCGAAGTACGAGTTAAAAGTTTTTTGCTTTAGCTACGTTCATCATATTCTTGACGAGTTTAGTTGGAAACAATCTATTTGTTGGAAACTAAATAATAAGTCAAAAGATGATCATGTGAAAATTGCCTTGAAACATCCTACATGATTTCTGTGAGACAGTCATTTGATGTCGACTCGGAAAGTTTCGTATTGATCATTCGATCACTTGAAAATTACTTATAAGCTGTATGTGTGAGACAACCATTGTCGTCTTCTAAGGATGTTTCAATGATTGAAATGGGAGTTTAGAATAATTAACCTTTGTATGGATACAACAAAGTATGCATACCAGTATGCAAACTGTTTTGGTATGATTCAGGTACGGAAACCTTGTTTGCATACCAGTATACGAACGATTTTAACTGTTAAAGTCCGGGAACCAAGTTTGCATATAGTATGCGAACGGTTCTACATGAGTTAGGTTCGGGACGGATGTTTGTATGCCCGTTTGCAAACGACTGGACAAGACCAAGTCCGGATACTATAGTTTGCATACCAGTTTGCAAACTTAGTTGGTTAAGTTCTAAAATCAGCCAAGTATGTTTTCATACTCATGAATAAATATATTAAGGAATTAAGGAATGCAATCTTTGCAAACCGTGGCTTAATGTTCATGAATTGATTTCGGTATAAGTACTTTGTACGATTACGAATCAATCCGCTTTTGTTTCAATTGGTTCATATATATTTCTATGAGATAGTGAACAATTGAACAACTCTATTAGTAACACAATTAGGTTCATTTAATTATCTTTCATGATTGATTGATCATCATATTTGATCTAGAAGTGTTAGATGAATGTGGTTAAGACAAAAGTGTTCATATGGCTAACTTCGGTTAACTATTGTTGAGCCAACTCAATATACATGTTTAGGTACGATTACCCATATCTAAATGAAGGTATATTTCATTTGTGTGTAACAAGATAAAACCATCTAACGGTGGAGAGATATTGCTTTGGTTTTAAGCAAACTTAGCTTGAATCTTAAATTAGGTTTTCATCTAACGGTGAATATTGAATGCTTTGTTACTAAGCTATCTTAGCTTTGATTGAAAGCAAACCCTGATTTGAAAGACTGTATAAGGGAGAACTCTAACAACTGGAAAACCTAATCCCAGCACTTTCCTGTGTCCTAGTTGCGACTAGAGTCGATTCTCCTTTAACCTAGGTTTTTACAAAACTATTATAGGTTAACGACTTGAAGACTTCATTTGGGATTCGTGAAGCCAGACCCAACTATTTTCTCTGTAGTTGCGTGTTCTGATCTTACTTGTTCTATCGTATTGAGTACTATCTTCTCTAAGATATGCTCGAGATTTATCTCTGATAGGTAATATATAAAAAGTAATCACAAAGCTCTTCGTCTCATTCTTTGTGATTCCACAAGATTAGGATTATTAAATATAAAAGACTTTTTCTTTTCACGACTCCATTTAGCTAACTTGTCTGTTTAACCATTATTATCCATGTGAAAATTCTTCCCGGAATTGATCTTTTTGTATGGAAGATGGCTGCAGATGGATTGCCACTTAAGGTAAAAATGCATGATGTTCTACAATTGTGAGTTTTATGTAACTAGAAATAACCCGTGCCGTAACGGCACTGGTTAAGACTGGACCAATATTACATGCCGCATGATTTCGAATAAATTGGTAGTAGCTTTAGGGGGGGAAAACGGTATAAAAAGTATGAAAACCATCTTATGAATGTTTCTTTGAGGAATCGCCCTACGATAATTTTGACGGGGGTCAGAATTTTGGATGTCTAGTCTTTCGATCAATTTTGAAATCTGGAATTATAAGAATCTCAAATTACAATACAAAAGATCCATGCATTTGCCAGTTTATTTAACACGTTTGTTTTTTGAATCAGTAACTCAATATTATAAACTATGAATATGAATAATAATAGAAAAAAATTGAAAAAGTGTTCTGGCCCCGGTCTCAATTAATATTACATATAACGGTCATCACAAAATAATCGAACTCCTTAAAAACATCCTTATAAACTGAGTTGTAATTGGATCAAATTTAACTAATTTTATTAATATCTTTGTTATATAATTGGTCAATATGAGCCAACCAAAAAACCCATATATATGACTTCCAACTACGTCTCCGAACTTCTTAAATTAAGCCTTGTTTTAAGGGTCATAGAAAACAATCGGGGGCCATAGATTCCCATCCCCACCCATGGGAGGTGGATAAGAAGTGTCTAGACATAAATAAAAGACTAGATTATCCTAATCCTTAGGATTGTGACACGCGTCACCCTATTATTATTTATTTTATTTTCAATTATTATTTGATATAAAAAAGAAAGAAAGTATATTTTTATATCAAATCATATTTTTATTATTATTTTATTTATTTATTTTTAATAATTTTTTTTCCAAAAATAACGACTCTTCAAAGACAATAACGACTCTAAATTAACGACCCTTCAATAACGATTCTAAAGGGTCGTCATGGTCGTATTCAATACTATTACGACTCTTTAACTCATTTGTGCCATTAATGACTCTTTGAAGAAGATAACGACTCTTTTTAGACAATAACGACACTTCAAAGAGAATGACGACTCTCATTAATGAATCTTTTTAAACAATAACGACTCTCCAATAACGACGCTTCAAAGACAATAATGACATTTCATAATTCAATTCATTGACGACCCTTTAAAAACAATAACGATTCTACCATAACGACACTTCGGAAATAATGACTCTGCGATAATGACTCTAACACGACACTTTAATGACAATAACGACTCTGCAATAACGATACTTCAATACCATGACAACTTTTCATGCAAATCTTGGGGGGATTGAAAACAAAAAATTTGAAGAAAAAAATGGTTAAACTCTAATTAAGTAAGATTAACACTAATTAAGTAAGATTATCGCTAATTAAATAATGGTAGATTAGCAATTACCTAAAATACTTGGATAAGGGATTCTTGAAATAGTTAAAATTAGGTTTGGGTGGCTTTTTTTGTCCTCTAGCTAAGGGCCCCAGTTAAATGAGGAAATTAAGTTGTCTCAACATTGATTCCAATTTCATTGCTGCAGTAATGAATCCTAAAAACGCCTCAGTATCTTGATCTTTCTCCTCTTATTTGTTTTGTTACGGTTTTGTAGGGCTTTAAAGACTTAAAAAATTATTTCAATCTATAAAAATTAAAAGAAGTTAATTAGTTTCTAACTGATCTATTTTCTTTAATTTAATAAATTAAATAAAAATATTTAACCAAATTAATTTACTTGTTAATTTTTTTCAAAAAAAAAAATCATGTTTGAATACTATTATTATTATTATATAAAAAAATTATTATTAGATAAAGAGTATTACATTAACTAGTTGGAAGCCTAACAAGCTAAGCTCCAACAACGTACTACTACATTAATTGAACAGGTTGCTGTGCTAGCCTACCAGCGAGCCTACATTTTTTATTATATATATATATATATATATATATATATATTTTATGAAAGAGCGCCGCTGAGGCATTTATTAAGAAAAAATGAAATATTTACACAGAGCTGTTTGGAAGGGTTGGGAGCCTAGCAACGAGTTGCGCCCCAACGCCTTTTTTGATTGCTACACCAATCCGTTGGAAGAGAGAACTGCCTACCTTATAGTTTGCATCATAATTGGCCAGGCAGTTCTGCAATATGTTCAGAAAAATAACAAAATTACTACCTAATTCACCTAATGTTGTGAAGGCTAAAACACCAAATCCGTATCCATGTGATGTACAATGTTCTAAATATTTAGTGCGTTTACGGCTAACACATCTTGGAACGAAGCTGTGAAGACCATCACCCGCAAAAGGAGAGACTCCAGTGACATCAAGGCATGTATCTTGACCGTTCTCCCAATTATACACCATGATATCAGCCGGTTTTGATCCTTTGCCACCATCGAGAAAAGGTAGTGAGACTTCCTTCCTAGCTGCGACTCCGTCTTTGTAGCATATGTCCATAGACACATCACGTACTATGTCGTGCCTAAATTTAAGCCCGACCTCGCTGGCACAGTGCATCACGTGGTCTCCGTAGATGTCCATGGGTCGATCACAGCAAGGGCATACACTGTCTTCAGGGAATATTGGCACACCTAGCCGGTACTGTAAGATGGCTCTGAACTGACGAGGCCCTAGATTCTGATTAAGGCCTGCAATGGGGACGGCTTTTAGAAATCCATTGCATGAGGCAACTGGTTGCTTTGCCAAAGAACAGCATCCCTATCCGATAGTGCAAAATTGTTTGGTACTTCCCTCTTGACAACTGCGAAATAACGAACTGCCAATGCTTTCATAGGTTGTGGGGCAGTGTCCTTGATGTCGAAAGAAGAAGGGGAAAGTCCGCATATTTGCATGTATTTGGTAAGGGCAGACTGAAAGCTGGTGCTTGGAGAAGATGTATATGTGTTGCCGAGAATGGTAGTCTGCAGGCCCTGAGTTTGAATGTAAGAGGCAATATAACAGTACTGGCTTATATCACCCATCGAGTATACACCGAGTCCACCATCTTTAAACGGTAAAGTGGATATTCTGAACTGAGCAGGTCCAAATCCAGCTGCATCGCCTGTAATAAGGTGCTGCAGATATTGAAAAAGATGGGAGTCGTACCGAGTAGTTGCCACAGCGTACCGAGTAGTTGCCGCGTCAAGTACCTGTGGTGTGGTGGTGCGTAGTGCGAAGTATAATTTGGAGACTCCTGTACAACTACGCAGAAGAAGGAGCTCGCACTGGGGATCTTGTAATCTCCTCACACAGTTCATTAGGCATATGTTTTTGTCGACCCTGGATAACACAAGGTTGCTGCAATATTGAGAGTCGAAACTGACGGGGCCTCCCAGTATTTTAACCCCATTTGTTGCTCTGCCAATGTGTCGGGGGAATACGCCATCTGCCAAGCTCCTGGGATCAGGAGAAGGCAAGAATAACTCCGTCTTGCTGATATTTAAGTGTAAACCAAAGGCTTTACCCTCTTGCTGGATTATATTGAGCGCCTTGGCAACTTCTAAGGTATCGCTGATTATAGTTCCGTCATCCAAATATCAGGCGTGAAGGTCAAGCGAACACTGTTCAGAGATTTTGCGTACTAATGGATGAAGGGTCAGTGCAAAGAGCAAGGGACCGAGGGGATCCTCCAGCTGTACTCCCTGAGATGAGGACAAAGTTGATTCACCATAGTATAATCTCGCAGGGTTCGCGTAGCAGAATTCTACCCATTTGGAATGCTCGGACATTTGCTTCTTACTTCTCGTATTAGCGCAGTTCTATTGATTAAATTGAAGGCATTCCTAAAATCGATAAGAAGCATAGAAAAGCGGGTCTGTGTACCTTTGAGTTCTAGGAGTTTGTTGGCAGAATGCAGAATCCCCTCTCCACCACACGGGATGCCAACACCAAATTGGTGGTCACCCAAGTATGTTGTCATCGCAGCAATGACAGAACTGGCAGCAAGTTTCGAACAGAGCCTTCTCCAGATGGTGCCAATGGAGATTGGTTGGATGCCTCTGTCCGGTTTAAGCAGGGGTGTGATGGGGGCACTTGCGATATACTCTCCTAGAGCTGGAGGGCATGTGTCGGAGAGCCATAAGTTCACAACTCCATCCATTGAGGTGAGAAGCTCATCGGAAACTGCTGCTGCGGATCCACTAAGGGCGTCGAGTAGGTGTTGTGCTCGTAGGTCGTCTCGCCCACAGGAAGTGCCCTTGGGGGAGCATCTGATGGCTTTCAAGACTGCCTGGGAATCCACCGATACATGGGCACACTGAACTTCTTCAGAAGGTATAGTGGGAGGATTGGCGCAAGGATGTTTCTGTTGAAGCTCGTGCAGAGTGTCCTCGTTATGTGGCGCAACACCATTAGATGAGAGAATTCTGATGGCCGCTGTGTAATGTCAGTGGCTGAGCTTCTTTCGGCATGCTTCCACGTTAGTCTAAGGCTTCTTCTTGCACTGTTTTCTGCTTCTCTTAATGTCTTTGTGTGCTTCCAACAATTGATGAACCAAAGTAAGACAAACCTGAGGTTCCCTCCAATTGATCAGTGCTTGGTTAATGGATTCAGTTTGGAGCCTTTTCCTAGCACCTGAACGTTCCTCCATGCTGCTCTTTGGGACGTATAAGTTGAGGGTGCACACAGTGAGCAACAACAATTGAAGCCAGGCAGAGAGATCTTTAGGTTGTGCCAAAACCCTGTCAAGGGATCCTTTCAGCGTCCTTGAAAAGTTGAGTCTACAAAGAGGCGGGATACTTGAGACTGTAGTCATTTGTTTCTTGAACACAATGTCTAGCATATTAATGGAGAGACCAACAGATACATCCTCATTGTTATCTGTTGTGGCTGTACTGGTGTTGGACGTATCGAGAATTGCCGGTGCAGGTTTATCAACACCATAAAGCAGGAAGTCTGCGTTCCTGCCATTAAACGGGCCAGCTACAGTACCACCTACATGATCTCTGCATGGTCTTTTCCATGAATAGCATTGCATGCAGGGATAACATAACCACATCCGCAGATTTTTCAGAAGTTTCTCCCATGCCTTGTAAACTCTAGGATCTGTGCATATTCGCTCTCTGCAAGTGGAGATACCATTCCCAATTGAGAAATGCTTGTCCAGTATATGCTTGAGTATAGATGTCTTAGCATACCCTCTACCGTTAATACCATCTAAGCAATTTTCATAGTGTTTATACGGGCAGTGGCATGCTATGTCATCGTCAGAGTCTGTATCCTCATCCATGGTTGCTTGTGTTGAAATTGCAGAGGGCCCTGCCGAGGAGGAAGCAGAACACCCGCTAATGATGTCAGGCGCACTGGATGATGAAGAAACCCTAGTTGATGATGATCTTGTATTCCGCATCGTATTAACTGTTGTAACCGTAACCTGCAAACGGAAAGAATGATAACCTAGGGAAAAACGGACATCAAAAGATAGGGGATTTGTGATGGAAAGCCTGTGATTGAAGATGGTGTGATTCTGTAGGAAATTGTCGGTATAATAATGAGAAGATTAACTCAGATTTTCAATCGCCTGGGTTATCGCCAGAGACTCTCTCCAAACGTTTCTCTGGGAGAGTATATCGCGTGAGTTTTGTAGGAAATTATTATTATTATTATTAATAATAAAATGCCTTCACCGGCTCTCTTATTATTATAATTTTTTTAATTTTTTTAATTTTTCTTTTTAAAATGACTTTAAAATTAAAGAACCGAAAAGTATTTACACGGGGTTGGCTGGGAGTCTAGCAACAATCTGCGCTCCCACGCCTTTTTGAATAACAATACCTAGCCTATGAAAGAGAGAACCACCAATCTTATGGTTGGCATCATAACTAACTAAGCAATTCCTTAACCGTTTCAGAAAAGAAATAGTGTCGACTCCGAATTCACCTAATGTAGAGAAAGCCAAAACACCAAAACCGTACCCATGAGTCACGCATTTTTCGAGATATTTAGTGCATTTACGAGTGACAGCCGCAGAAATAGCATGCCCTGATATAAAATTGCGAGTACTAGCATTTTAAAATAATAAGTATTGTTATCAAATTTAGAGGATTTTCCTATAAAATAAAAGTGAAAAAAAAACTCACATATTAAAAAAAAAAATCAGATGTTTTACAAAATTTAAAAATATTTTATTCAAAAAAAGAATTAAATTTTCTTAAATAATAAGATAAAATTTACCCGTCATGGGAAATGTTTTGGATTTACTCGCCATCAAAGCCACTGGAATTATGATTATTATCATTGTCATTGTCATTATTGTTATTAATTTGGGTCCCATATATGATGATGACTCAATTAATTGGTATTGTATTAAGTTTCTTGAGTATGATCACATAAATGCCCTAGCTATTGATGTATTGATGAAATTTACCAAAGGTTAATCAATATAATTTCATAATAAATGGAGGTTACAAATTACATGACCGTTGGATGTCTTCAGCTGAGATGAAATTGGGATGGTCAGATGCAACGTTTGTCTCTCAAAATATTATCCGACCGTCCAAGGCTCAAAAAACCCTTCTGTTTTGTATTATAGATGATGCTCATGATGAATCTTCTGCTCATCTTTTACCTCTTGCTCATTTTCTAGGGCAGTGTAGTTTGGGTTGGGAATTAAAATGCCTAGTTATAATTATGATTTCCTAGCTTGGATTGAATCTTGGTTTTCAACTTCTTTAAAAGATTTGAAGGAAATTTTTAGTATAATTTGTTGGCATATTTGGACTATCGTAATTTTGTTATGTTTAACAAATCCAAACCAAATCCTATTAAATGTATTACAATGATACGAAATTTCGTGCAAGAATGGAGAGATGCATCCATGTGGGAAAGGATGTCAACCACCTTTGGGTGAACAGAAAATTAATAAGGGTTTCATAGACGAACAGAAACAAGATATTTTTTATGTTGATGCTTCGTTTGAAGAATTGGATGGCTCATATGGAATTTTTATTGTTTACTGGTTAAATAACATGATAGTTGATATTCGATTCTTTTCAGGAAATACCACAAGCGCGGCATCAGCAGAAGCATTAGTTATTCAAAGAGTAGCAGAATGGGCAACAGAGTTAAATGTTTTCTTCATCAAGATTAGAGTAGACTGCAAAGAAAGAGTATCTGTTTTCAATAATCAGGCATCCAACTGTGATTGGCAGGCAATTCTATGGGATGTGCCGAAATTTTTGGGTCCTAAGAGCAGTTCATATGGAATGAACAAATTAAAGATTTGTTCATTTTGCTCCCATTATGGACTCAACCAAATTGAAAAACGGATGGGGAAACCAATAAGATTGAGGGTTTGTTGATTGCGGTCGTAGATTAGGCGCGCGCTTAATCAAGAAACGCGCGGATGAACAAGACACGCTGGCGCATGATCCAAACACGCTGGCATGTGACCCAAAACCGCCAATTTTTTTTACAAACGCCAGCGTCTGAAGTGAATCCCCCAGCGTGTGATCCAAAACCGCCAACGGCTAAATCCATTTGGCTGAAAAATCTTGTCATCCAATTGATAGAATTTTGAGTTATATGAATACTCCTCATTTCAACTCCAAATTCACACATTCTACACCTCTGCTCTCTTAACTCTTCTTCTCTGAGCTTAAAAAAAAAAAATCGATTCAACAAAATTTTCGAAAGATGTCTCGGCCCTTGTTAGTTTGGCGAGCTCCGTATACTGCAGAAGAAGATGAATCTATTTGCAGAAACTATGTTTATTTATTATCTCAGCTTGCTTCAACAAACTATCCATGGGTGAATTTCTAGGAGGTTATTCACGACGTGTTCTGCAGTGACACCCGTAATCCGAGTCGTTGTGCTATATACAACATAGAAAATCGTTTTAGAACAATTAAGAAAGAAGTAAGTGAGTTTGTAGCTTTAACTATGCAAGCCAATTGATATAGATTGAGAGGTGAAACTGATGCTGAGATGGTAAGAAGATCTTTAGCTGAATGGCGAAGATGAAAAAATATGGCTTTTCGTTTCGAAAAATGTTTCGAAATCCATAAGGTGTTGAAAAATTTCAACCCCTTCCTTGTAATTGTTGTTCCACCTAGTACTTCTCATCAGTAAAGCTAATGTAAAATGCTTAATTTTAAACATATGTAATTTCATTTAAACAGACCGCCGTACTTTTAATTGATTAAAATTAGAATTACAAATGTAGCATAATTAAAAATTACAATCTTTCTAACGTCGCTCATCATTATCTTCGGGGCCTGGAGTCAGCCATTCTCCAAAACCTGGGATATCCCCACTTGCCAACATATTTGCTAAATTTCCATAAGGGGAAAAAACTGGTTGAAGAACACTAGACGATTGGAAAGCACTCGGTCCTCCAAACATATAAGATGTTTGTTGTTGTGGTGGTGGTGTAACAATGTAGCAAGCATCATTTGGGTAAAAGGGCGATAATGATGATGAAATGCGCCTAGGATCTGGCTGAATTACTTGAGGTTGAGATACATGCACAGTTTATGGTGAAGTATTGTGTCGTACTTGTGTTTCTCCCGCCACTGTATCACTCTCGTTCCATGATCTGTTGCTCCCAGTATAATCGGAAGACTGTGAACGCCCATCAGCATTTACAGTTGGACTCAATCAAAACATTGTGTTTGTCTGCCATTTCCGACACACACCCAAGTGTATAGCCTCCATTTGCCGATTCAGCAAATACATATCATTAAGTTGTCTATTCAACTCTTCATTATTGGCAGCCATATTGTAGTAAGAATAGTCATGTTCCATAGCTTGGTAAACAATAGGGATCGTGGTTGGCTCACCTTGTGAAGTAATACTTGGCATCTCTCAATGGATTTCGGGCATATTTGACGAAGATGATGAAGAACTTACACCTGTGGCGGGGTAAGTCATAAAGCATGGATCTTCCGGAGGTGGCTGGCTAGGAACGATATTTGCATCATGAGCCAGGTATGATAACCCTAAGAAATCAAACCCATAGATGTGCATGTTGTATGTACCAATTACAGGCTTCGCAATTGACATGTACCATCTGACATACTATGCTTCATCAATATCTATGTGTGTTTAGTTCACACATCTCCCATGATAATAATCTCATCCGATCAAAATCTGATGCAGAGGTTTGCATCTGTGCTGGCGGGTTAATTGCAACTGCATAAATACCACTTAACTAGTACATTAATCTTTCTCCCGGGTACCAAACCCATATATCCATTTATGTAGTGTAAAAAACAACTCTACAGAGAGAATAATTAAGAATACGTTCTACACCATTACCACGATACTCAGGAAATTAATGTAAGGGTGAACAACAACATTCCTGTGGCTCTGATTCATCTGTTGAAACCTATGAACAAAACTGGAAACCGAGTCGTCGCTGCCAGTGTCCTTCGCCCAGTTGGTCGTGAGGTACATGTCCATGATTGGAAATCTACGGGTATTGTCTTTAAGAATTGGTTTACCAACACGGAAGTAGGTATACCACCAATACTGCAAATTATTCCATAATTTAGTATTTTGACTTAATCTACATTTGTTCATAAAAATTATTTAAACTTAAAAATAATAATTTGGATATTTACCTCTATAATGCCCCAGAAACCAGTGAAATTAGCTATACCCATGGATGCTTGATCCGGCCCACAGTACATTTCTGCTAAAATTGCAGAGCCCCAGTCATAATCTGGTGCTTTGTCAAGATATTCTAACACTTCAAGCCAACCAATATGAGAAACAATAATTGAGTTTGGAAAGAATGTCTGACCCAATAACCATAAGATGGACACTCTTTCGAGTTCCGGATAGTCATCTACATTTGTTGAGTTTCTATTTTGGTCAAGGAAACACTTCAACGCTGAACATAATAGTCCACCTCCTTTCAAATCTTTATGATCTTCACGTACACGCGCTTTTATAAACGAGGGAAGAAGCGTCTGCCATTTATTATTTGACATCCATTCGTTTAGGTTGTATGGTACAGGATCTCCCACTCCACTTGGGATCCCATAAATGAAATACAAATCAAGGGGCGTAATTCCTATTACAAGAATAATATCAACTATAATTATTATTTTTGGTTATTTAATAATTATTTAAAAAATAAATTTTAAATTAAGTTAAACAAACTTAACAATTTAAAAATCCATAAAATGGAACGTGTGCGTCGTCGGCCACCACCTTCCTACCAATACTTTCATAATTTTGTTGTTGTGTTTTCTAGGCTTCACACTATAAAGCGCACGCCAGGGATATCTGTCAACCCTTTCTCGGACTGCAGGGGGTAGACCTTCATAAGCAGCCTTTAAGTCTGAAAATCCACCTCTCATTCTATAAAAACTCTCAGATCGCTCTTGATTCCCCGACACATGACCTTGGACTAATGATGGAGCAGCAACGACACTCGGCGAAGCAAACTCTGCTTCCTGATTTTGAGTATAATCTACATTTGTGGCAGGCCGCGGTACCGATTCATGTCTTCGATCTCTTTTGTGCCTTATACTATTGACCGCTTTTCTTATCAAGTTGCTCATTTTGTATCAAGAAAAATTTGGTTTAGAAGAATTTTGTTTAGGAAGTAGAAAATTTTGTTTAGGAAGAATTTTAAAAGAAGAGATAGGAGTGGTGTGAGTGAAAGTGAATTCAGATGAAGGAATCTATAGGTATTGAAAATTATGGCTGTTGGGAAAAGGGTTGTTGGATATTTGACCGTTGGCGTTTTTGCTTCTCACGCCCGCGGTTGTGAATCACATTCCGAGTTTAACCTTCACACGTGAGCGGATGTTCTCAGCCCTGGCACTTGATGATCAACCCTTCACTTCTTTTTCCATAGTGCAAAATCATGTTTGCCCATTCACTTCTTTTTCCATATTGTAAAATCATGTTTGCCCATTCACCAGGCTCCACAAATATTTTGTTTTATACTTTGGGAAAGAATTTCGCTAACATGAATGTTGATATTAAATATGGACTCGGTTAGTGATTGAACAGAATTCAGACTGCAGTTCCTTAATCTTGGATTTATCTAACCCCTTCACGTGCCTATGTGAGACCGGGGAAGGAAATCAGATCTATTGAGTGGGACCTACCAGTCTTAGTGGGTTCAAATTCAAAAGTTCAAAATAATCTGGTAAAGAAAACGTAATTTTGTAATTTTACATTTTCCATGGCTGAACCGGAAGGAGATGAGTGGGAGATTTGGAACGACGATGGTTTCGTCTGCAAGAGGAGAAGAAGAAGAAGCAAGATAAATCTACCAGCTGATCATATCGCAACTGAGGATCAGCTTAAGAAGATCAAAAAAAGGAAGATGATGATATTGATGAAGCTGAGAGATGAGTACAAGAGAGAGATTCAAGAATGGGAAAAATTATCAAATATTCTATCAGCAATAAATCAAGAGACAACCCAAATCCAAAAGTCGTCATCTGTAATGGATTCTGATTTGCCAAAATCGCAGAAATTTTCAGACGATTTCGTTTGCCAGAACTTGTTTATAGATGAAATCCTATTGCAGGTATGCTCCCATAGATTGATCGCCACCATTTAAATTTAAAATGTCATTTGTTTTTGTTCTTTGAGATTTTGATTTCATCCAAATATTTGTGACGCTTGCAGGTTGAAGCACAGGAAGCCATAATTCTAAATTTATCAAACCTCTGCAACGCGGCCGAAGCTATGATTAGTTCCGATAAGGATCAATTTAAGCAATGTACGGTGAACATCCCACTATTGGGGAGTCCACGAAGCATTTTGGTTTCTCTATCTGATTAGATTTTGCTGCAAACAATGTTCTGCTGATTATACACCTCTATGTATTTTCTCTCTTCTCATGTATAAAGGTCGCAGCAATTTGAAGGAATCCATTTACTGTTATGCCATTTCTCTCCTCATTTCAGTCTAAATGCTGCCTACCGTGATCCATATATTACCCCAACCAGTTACAGTGAACATTTATCACATCCCTATATGATGAAATCCAGAGAACTAATCTATGAATTCACGTTTGAAACAAGTGAAGCTTATAAATAACACTAATTGGCCTCACGCCTGATAAAGAGACATTGTACTTGGTTACAGAGTTCGTAGTGTTTCAACTTGAAGAGATTTTACACATATACTTACATAGATATACATGACCGAGAATAACATTGTACTCTTGTGGATATTTTCCACATAATTTTCGTTGATGTTAAGATATTACATATTATATATTATGTGACAACAGCTATCTGAGTTACTAAAAGGATAACTCCAGCAGGAAAAATAAGGTGCCTGTAGAAGCTGGCTCACTTGGAGCTGGATGATAAGGAATGAAGTTGACCTAGGTGTTAGAATATTGTAGACAGAACCAACTGCTGGAAGAACTCTGCTTTCTCACTTTTTTCTTGATAATCTTGTTCTCTAGCTTCATCTGACATAGATGTCTCTTTCCTGCAATTACATAAACAATGAACCAGATCTTTATTAACTCAGAACCATCAGGCTTCTTATTTACATGTGAAGTTGAGCTTACAATAACCGAGTATTGGTTTGGAGCCTGAGAGTGAACATAGGCAAATCTAAATTCTGAGTGGTGAGATTCCTGAAATGTGGTGTCTCACACCTAGGCCAGGTGTAAAAAATGTCACCCTGTAGATGCACCTCAGGACCATGATCAGGCTCCTAAGATTACTTGTTCAAAAGGTTCTTATCTAGTGATGTGACATGGACCGAATTGGTAGACCACACATGACATGGTAGCTGACGCCAACATCTCACCAACTAATGTGGCCAGAAGCTATTATTCTGTAATGCTTACAGACCAAATTAGCTGACCACATGACATGGTGACCGAATCAAACATGGCAAGACGTAATCATATCATATTGTCTTATTTTGATGGTTTTTTATTGCTATCTCATCATCTATTGCAATAATTCCAAACAACTGAAAAGGGAACGGAATACTATCTTTCACCAATTTTAGAAAACATGTTATGTTTGCCTAGGTCACAAGAATTTTTGGCTGAAACTTGCCCCATTGGACGAACAGAGAGCTGGTGGACCCAAAAAACTAAGAATTATGTGCCAGATTTGTAGAACGAGATAAGAAATTCATGTGCAACAAAATTTGAATGATATATAGAAATTAATCATGAGCTTTCTGAATGTCATAATTTTGTATTCATGCTTCTCAATGATATGTTAAGTAATCCTTTCCGACTTAAATTTTTATATTAGTTGCCAGATATTGATAGCTGAAATAAAGCCAACTGAACTACCAAATAAATACAGACAGAAGAATAAATGTGAAATTTTCCTAATTTAGCAGATATTAACTGTTTAACCACAAACATTAAAAAGCAATGAGATAAACATGCACCAACATGGAAGTATATATCAAAAAGATATCATCTGCTACTATCTTATGAAATCTCTCAGTTATTAGGAATTACCTTTTAACAACCGAAGTGACTGTTGTTTCTGTACTGGAGTTTGTATCTTCATCAACAACTTTAGGCCCTGTTGGAGATATACCGCAGAGAAATGGTGATAGAAGTGGATCTGGTGTAGAATCAAATGTGTTTCCCCTCATGTGTGAATTTGACCCAAGAAACAAAGTCAATTCTCGCAATTCTTTCCCGGCCATTGGTAAGTTGTTACTAGTACATGACCCTGATCTTTGAGATTTTCGCCTTCGCTGTAAAAAACATTATGTTCAAATAGTTTAGATATAATTACTGTTTCACTGAATCTCATTTACTATCATAATTAGCTTGTGAATTACCACACCTTCAGCATATGAGAATGTTGGGTTATAAAATGTCCAATAATATCCTTGCCTAGATTTTCTGCACACAATGGGCATACCTGCAAAGACCAACATGGAGATTTAATCAAGCCATTAAAGTTTGCAACCATATTGAGAAGATATCAAACAGGGTAAAAACCTTGTCAATATGGCAGTGATTTGAACTCTATGCTGAACTAGCCTAATACTAAAGCTCATTTCAAGTAACAATGGTTCTATTAATCGCAATTCGGCTGTGCAGGTAGGATTAGTAGCTACTTATCAAAGAAACTTAGCAGAGAAAACACTGCATGAGCTGTATCGTATCAAGTAAACTCCTTTACTGGGGAAACCTCAGTAGACCATAAGCATGCTTTGTTTGTTTGATATGAAGTGGCCTATGTTAATAATGAAAAGTTACCAGGAAATAATAGGCAATTCTTGTCCAACTCTCCTACAAATTTGAACTAATTAACTCTTCGAACGTCAACAAACTTAATAATTAGAAGTGCACTGCAGATAATAACATCCCATCCGCCATTAAGTAGTCTCTACTAAGTCCCGACTAGTGAGATTTTTAACCAATTAAGAAACTACTAACATGAACCAGGACGGCACCAATCACAAGTATTGGCACTAAACGAAACTGCACCAGATTTATGATTAAAGCTCCCAATTACCTAATTCCGTGGCCGACCAAAACGACTGCAAATCAGCTAAAAGACTAAAATACAAAGCCTATAAAGTGAAATAAACTTATCATTAGAGCAGACTATTCCTTGAGAAAACAAGGATGAATACATACTGAATTTTTCACGTCGAAGCAATGTTCTTCCTGGAGATGTGTAGAAAGCATAGGAACTGCAATTTCAACATAACAAAAAGGGCAAGGGAAACAAGACTGGGCATCTTCATCCACATCAGAACCAACCATTCCCAAATTGTTCTCTGTTCAACATCAAAAACCACTAAGAATCAGTACAAGCCCTTGTTAAGTAAACAATCTACTGAAATTCACATATGAATTACTGTACAATTTTACACAAAACCCTATAGATCTCAGAAAGAAACAAAAGTATAAGAAACAGGAATAAGGAACCACTTTTACGAACGAAAAGTAGCTAAAATTGACAGGAACCCACAAAAAATAGAACAAATAATTAATCAAAATCAGATATGCTTCACCAGATGAACAATTGATTAAAGCTACCAGAGATAGAGAGAGAGGGTATATACCAGAGTGGAATCTTGAGGATTGCATAGCAGTAAGGTGATGTGTAGAGGAGTGTACCCTAGAACCCCAGAAATCAACATCCATGGTTTACTCTTTTACCGTCGAAATGAGTTGGTTTTCCCGGCAAGAGAAGATGTAAAATTTCCGGTGAGTATGTAAAGTTAAAGGGAGAGAGATAGAGGGAGACAGAAACTTCTGCCTCTGCTATTATTTAAAGACAAAGGAGTTGAGCTGACACAGTTCTGACACACTCTATGCTCAAACTTCTTTTATGTAGAACGAATGTGCGTACAGCATCCTTTATAGCATCTTCGTGTCTCATTTTAATTAGATATCACTAAAAGTAGGACACATCAATTAACGGTAGATTCGGCTTTAGACATATAGCCAATAATAAGGCGCCACGTAAAGGACTGCTACGGGTATTACAAAAAAAACGTGGGAATTAAGTGTTTGACCCTCTCTTCACTCTTTCTTACTCTCGTGACCTTGGGCTTGAGAGGTTTTAAAAAAATTCGAGCCCACTTAGACGAGAAGGCTAAAAGAAAAAATGACAGGGCCATGAGAATAACCACGTTGGTGACGCTATTTACGAAATGAAATTAATGCCTAAACTAACCTTCTCATTTTTCGCTTGAAAAACATATCGAAAGTCGGAGAGAAAATGAGGATATTGTAACAAATTTGTCAAACAAAAGTATATTTCTCTAATCTCTAATTCTGAATTCAATTTCCGTCTCCATCAAAACTCAATTTATCAAACTAAGTACATCACGATTTCAATGTTGAGATGATTTTTGAGAATTTTGTATTTAAGATTATTAGAACCAGATCTGGAAAAAGAAAAAATGAGACCTGAAATTTGGATGATGGAAGATAATACGATTGAAAAGATCTGTAAGATTTACGAGTGAGTTACATATCATTTACAGTTATTTTCATGATTTTTCTTTTGTTTTTTGTGATTGTCCTTTTCATATTGTTGATTTTGATGTTCCTAATTCTTATTGTTGTTGTTGTGGATTATGATGATGAGGTAGTGCAGGTGTAAAACATGTACTAGTTTTTTTTTTTTATGGTGTGATGATTGTTGTTGCTAAGATTGATTGGATTTTTGAAGTAAATTCAAAAGGAATTGACTACCTGGATTTTTCAGTCTCCTTTTCTTCGTATTTACGGTAATATGATGAATCAATGGTATTACAATGACCAAAAAATTCAATGAACTTATGTGTTTTTGCTTTTACTTTGTAAGATATTGTCAATTAATTAGCTCATATACCTATTAATTAGCTCACAATATAAATGTTTCTGTTGATGCAATTGAAATGAAATTGGAGTTATCGAATAAGAAAAGTGTACCAATGATTGATATGGGTAGTAATATGAGTATTATAGATATCGGTTCGGGTACACCTGCGTTTCACAAAAGGAGAAAAAAAAAGTTATTATCATTGATGATATGTTACCTTGTTGCTATGAGTCATTGGTATGTGACACAGACAAAGTTTAGAGTGCTTCCTTATTAGGATGAGAGGTTCATACAACTCTTATCGACTTTCATTACTTCATATGTAACTGTATAGTCTATAGAAAAATCATATGCAACAAAGTTTCTTATGGTACAACAATTATCCACGGTATTTTTTTTGAAAATCAGTTATTATCTAAAATGTTTTTTACTTTTCAATATCGTTTATAGCATAACAGGCATCATCATGGGAGCTAAGACACACTCTTATGATTTTCTAAATATTTTGTATGGATTAGATAGATCGTTGAGGTACATTTTAATTTTGTGCAGGAAATATGTACATTTGAGTTTTTGAAATCTGTAGGTTTTTACAAGTGTATGTATTATCCACTAACATATTTGTGTGCAGACAGCATCCGCAGTCCTATTTGGCGGATCAAATTCAGATTCATCTTACTAATATAATGTGTGGAAGAAGAAAATATCGGAAAGTTGGAAAATCGCGCCTCATCCCGGTTATAGAATACCGGCTTGAAAGAAAAAGGATGTTGCAAGAAGCTCCAAGGTAATTCAAGCAGGTGATGGGTTGTTCAAATTCAATACTTGTTCCTCCAAGGAAACACCTAGTGGAGTTGCATTCCTATGAGTGTTCATGTCGAAGATGGGGTCCACTGCATTGCGAGGTAAATGCTTGTTGTACTTATTTTTGCTATTTTTTGGTGACTTGAAATAAGAAGATAATCATAGTGCAGTTAATATCGTTGTAGTTTTTATTTGAAATAATCACTAGGCTAAAAATACCTTCATTTATGACGTATCTAAAAATCACTAGGCTAAACTGAATTTCTGATATTTTCTGCACAAAATGAATTTTGTGGATATCTTCTGCACATGCCAAGTCTTGTAGATATTTCTCCACGTAGTGAATTGCGAATAGATTCTGTACAGACTAAAGATTGTTTTGTTTTTATTCCCTCATGATATTGTATGATTTGTTTCATATTTTGTACCTATGCATCAGACTTAATGAGTTTATAAGGCGCATTCAATCTGTGTAGAAAATCTGCACACATTCAATTTGTGTAGAAATTCTGCACACATTCAATCTGTGTAGGAAATCTGTCACACATTCAATATGTGTAGAAATTCGGCACACATTTTTTATTTTATTATTGGGATATAATATGGTAATTTAAGCAATTTTAAATTGAAGATTTTTTTTCTGTGAAAGTATTCTTCACGGGTTTTTTTGTGAAGGTATTATTCACAAAGTCTTTTTCTATGCCAATTTATTAATTTAAGTAATTTTAAATTGAAGATTTTTTTTTTGTGCACGAGTTTTTTTTGTGAAGGTATTATTCACAAAGTCCATTTCTATGGCAATTTATTAATTTAGACAATTTTTAAATTGAAGATTTTCTTTCTGTGAAAGTATTCTTCACATGCAGACATTCTTCACAGTTCATGTGATTGTAAACTGAACTTAATTCCACATCTATGGTTTGTCTTCTTACGTGCAAACATTATGCATAGTTTTTTACGTGCAAACATTCTTCACAGTTCAGTTTTACAATCACATGAATGTGTGAAGAATGTCTGCGCATGATATTATTTAGATTAATCACATGAATCGATCAATCAAAATCATAATTGATCAATTCAACTAAGGCTGTGAACATATTATCCACATTTTATGTATGTGTTATGTTTCTACATTGTAATAATGTTAGCACTTTTGACTTGTCAGTTGAATTTGTCGAGGAGAGTTCTTCTTCGTTGGCTGCATCAGCAAATAATTATGCATGGTGATGTAGTAGACCACTTGGCTAAAGATAGCAGCGCTGCTTTTATTGAAGATGGAGCGCAATTTTCTCGTCCAAGGAGATTAAAGGACTGGGAGATGTTCTTGGTGATTCAGATTTGCAACGGTTCGATATTTATATTTTTATTCATTATGTTAAGTTTTCATCCACATATTTATCCTGTGAAGAAACTATACGAAAAGAAAATGTACAAAAAGTTAATGCAGACTTGTAACGGTTGTGTATATTTTTTTAATTCATTCTGTGAAGTTTTCATCCACAGAATTATCCTGTGAAGTTTTCATCCACGGAATTATTAAAGGTTATTCTGGTAATCTAACTTATAATATTATGCTAGGGACTTCGGGATAATTTACATAAGTATTTATATGACCCTGGGGTCATAAGAGTATGACCCATAATACATAGGGTCATAAGAATAATTTACTAAAAAACCCCGGAGAGAGGCGGTTTTTGAGGCGAAAAGTCTTGCGATGTTGACTAAGTCAACCCCTTAATTGTCTTCGTTTTTCCTGTTCAATCCAGTTTCCTGTTTCTCAAATCCTGTTAATTATTATGTTCTCTATCTAAATTCAATCTGTTTTTCGAGATTTTTAGTCTTAATTTTAACTCTAAATGTTCAAATCTATAATACAAGTTTTGCCATAATTTTAGAAAACTTCATCGTGATTTTTCTTTGTTCTGAAATCATTAAAATCTTTTAATTCTTTCTAGTTTTTTTTTTGTCTAGCTTACTTTCTTTATTCTTTCTTTTGATCTAACTTGTGTTTGTTGTTAATTTTATTTAAGCTTTTCCCCTTTATAAGTCATGAGCTGATGGAGATGCAGACATAGATATTTGGAGACATCATCATGAGATTTGATTGAACAAGTGTGACAGGGATGAAATCTGGCTTATCTCTTGAATGGGTATGGTTCACTGATGCTTCTTTCTGGTCTAATCACTTATCGTTCTGAAAGTCACTGTTTTTGAGCATAATGGATGTTATGAAGAATTGTCATTCTGAGTTTTTTGAGGTGATTGAGATCCTACTATTTGTAGGGATTTGATTTCAGATTATATTATTGAAGATGCATAATCTTATCTTATGCTTCTCGGGAATATGTTTACTCTGGTGATGAATCTTTCTCTCATCATGATGAATTGGTTGATAAGTCAATTAAGGTTTTTTAACTTTAATCATCCTGAGTTATCTTGTTATGATTTAAATTGCAGCTGCTTTATTATTAAAAGCAGTGCTTATTTCTTAATTAGCCATTAAGTATATTATTTTATAATAAGTTGTATTAAAGTTTCTGCAAACTCTCTAATATCCTCTTGATGATGGGTGGATTGCTCAGAAGTTCTCCTACACTTGGCAGTGATTCTTATAGTCTCTTTCTGCACTCTTGAGATTCTAAGTATGAAGAATAATATCAGTAGTCTTCTCAGTTGCTTGCTCTTAATTGTCAAGTCTTTATGGAATGAGTTGTCTAATCTTAATTGCAGACCTGTATTCTTTCATTCCCCATATGTTGCCTCTGCATATTCTTCTGGCTATTTCCTTTATATATGCACTGCCTCTCTTGTTCATTTCTTACAACAATTCCCTGTTCTGCTATAATAGTTTTCATTACTACTGTTTTATTGTCTTACTCATGGCTATCCCTGCTTCTCAAGCTCGAGTCCTTGACTTGGATGAAGATGTAGAAGAATTCCCATTTCGTTTTGCTGCCTTACTTTGTAACAAATACAGAAACTATCACAAAACCTCAGTCAAGCGCCACCTCAATAGAATTTGGACTATCAACTCGCCTGATTTTAAACTTGCAAAGCCTTATGTCCAGGGAATGGGTATTCAAAACCTGTTTTTCATTATGTTTAAGAAAAGTCAAGATAAGGAGATAGCTTTTGCTGCTAGACCTTCTTTGTTGTTTGGTCAATTGTTTGCAGTTCAACCCCTTGGAGATTTAGAGTCTATATTTGATTTGAAATGGGAGACAACTCTAATGCATGTGCAAATTGATATTCCTTCAGATCTGGTTAATAGCGGAAAGGCGAGGGAGGTCTTGGAGCAGATTAGAACCTTTGTCTCTATGGATACACCAGCTGTAAACTGGTATGAAGCCAAGCTTATGGTACCCTTGAACTCTCCCTTGACAAAAAAGGTGGTCTTTAATACTAATAGGAGAACATACTATATGTCGGCTTTTTACCATAAACTTCCTTTTCATGCCTGCAAGAAGTGTTTTGTGCTTTACCATGATGAGGTTCTGTGTAAGGAAATTCAGATGAGAATTTATGTTCGTGCACTTCCTACTCCTTCTCCTCGTGCCACACATGTTGCAGTTACAAAAGTTGTGGCAAATCAGGAAAAAGGTGAGTGTTCACGTTCTTCTAGAGCCTCTAAAGCTTTTGTTGGTGCTGCCACAACTCAAGTGCACTCTAAGCCATCAGCTTTTTCGGCCAGTCTCCAACCTTATGGAGCTAGTCGAAATCGAGGTTCTTCATTATCTCTACATGTTATCTCTTCAGTTATGCATGCTGTCTCCTCTTTAACTATCAAGGAACCTGCAAATCTTAATTCTCCTGTTGCTATTTTTTCTCATTGTTCTGGGAATCCTATCTATCCGGTCCCTCCGTATGACAGCTTCTCTTTTGGTATTAATGGCCTGGTACATGATAGAAAAGGTAAAAGGCCCAGAACTTCTTTTGAGGCTATTCACTCAGGCTCTTGTGCTTCTCCTTTCTCTTCATCGATGATGCCTACGCCTCAATGGCCCCCTCTTGCTTCTGTACCTCCCTTTACTCCTCCGGCTGTTGTGACTTTCAATGCTGGTAACTTAGGAGTATCCTCTAGTTTAGGAAGAGCTGAAGCAATGTCATTTGGTCTACTACCCGCACCTCATTCTCTCAAACTGTGTTTACCTCTTCGTAATTTTCTTTCAACTCGGCCACTGAAATGAACTACTCATCAGGATTTTTTATGAATGCTAATTCGGAATGTGATTTTGTCGGTAGCTCTAGTCAGATCAGTGATTTTAAAGAAGCCCTTATTCCTGAACCTATGTCGTTAGCTATGCTTCCACCAGAACTTGTTGTTACTGGCAAAGAATTTGAAAAGGAAATCAATCTCATGATGGTGGACCATGATTCTATGGATGCTGAACCCTCCTCAGATCATGACCTAGTAAGTTTTCTTAATTCATTTTACTCATTTTACTCTCTCAGTATTATTGTACTTTTCTTTTCCCCGGTGTTTTGTCTCTGCTTCCTTTTTCTTTTGTTGGTTTTTTGAGTAGTCTTTATCTGAGCTATCATGAAGTTTTTGTGCTAGAATATCAATGGTTGTTGTTTTGATAGGAAGTGGCTTCATCTTTTAAACCTATATAGGAAATACAAATTTGATGCTATCTGCCTGATTGAAACCATGGTTGATAGTGATTCAGTTAAGAAATATATTCATCACTTGCCATTTGATTCTTGGTATGTTGTTCCCCCAGTTGGAAAATCAGGAGGTCTTGCACTTGGATATTTTGAGAAATCTAACTTAGAAGTTATCAGTTCTTCTTTCAATATGATACATGTTGTGTGTGATATTACTCCTCATATTAAAAACTGTTTAATCTCTTTCGTGTATGGATCTTTGAATATTTCTGGTAGGAGAACCCAATGGAATAAATTAAGTAGTATTAATGAAGATGCAAACAGACCTTGGATGTTATTAGGAGATTTCAATTTTATATTACATGAGTCAGAAAAACAAGGTGGTATTGCTGAGAACTCTTTAGTCCCATATTTTATTAGAGCCAAAATGATTGATCTGAATCTGAATGAAGTTTTCTCCTTTGGTAACCCTTTTACCTGGTGCAATAGAAGGTTTAGGAATCCTGTTGAGCTTATTTTCGAAAAGTTGGATAGAAGTTTTATGAACGATAAGTGGGTGTCTGTTCTTCCTCAAACTAGAGTTACAAATTTAGGTAGAGTTTATTCGGATCATAGTCCTATTCTTCTGAACTGTTTTAATCTGGAAAAAAAAAATTACATTCCGTATAAGTTCTTCAAATGTTGGCAATTGAGCCCTGATTTTAAGGATGTTTTGTCTAACTCTTGGTCTAAGCAAGTAAAGGGCTCTCCAAGCTTTATTGTGGCTGGTAAACTCCGAAATGTGAAAAATGATCTTTGTCACTGGAATATTAACTCTTTTGGTCATATCAAAACCACCATTCTTAGACTGAACTCTGAGATTGAAAAGCTTCAATCCATGCCATATTCCCCTGCTTTAGGTAATTTCATTTTAAACTACTTTAAGCAGCTTGACTATTGGTATGAAATTGAGAACTCTTTCTATAAACAAAAAGCTAGAATAAATTACTTTATCCATTATGACAAGAATACTCAGTTCTTTCACAACACTGTTAAGCTTAGAAATATGTATAACACCATTCATACGGTTAGGGATGGACAAGGTAACTGGCTAGATTCTAGGGAACAAGTTGTCTCTCTTTTTGAAAGTCATTTTAAAAAGGTTTTTCGCTTTTCTAACCCAAATTCTGTCGATATTCAAGATGTTTTGCATGATGTTCAGCCTATAATCTCTGATGAATTGAATCTCTCTCTGGTGGCGACTCCTACCATCGATGAATTTTTTTCTACAGTTATGATTATGGAGCCCTGGAACTCTCCTGGTCCGGATGGATTTCCAGCGGGTTTTTTTCGTGATAACTGGACCATTGTTTCTGATCAGGTTGTTGAGCATGTCAAGAACTTCTTTAAGACTAAGTTTTTATTGAAGTAGTTAAATTACTCTTTCATTGCCTTCATTCCCAAGGTGCAAAATCCTTCATCGCCGAATGATTTTCGACCCATTAGTTTAGGCAACACAGTCTACAAAATTATTTCTAAAATATTAACAAATCGTCTAAAACCTTTGCTTGATACTATAATCTCTCAATTTCAATCAGCGTTTGTTTCTAACAGACAGATTCAGGATAACATTATAATAATTCATGAGATCTTACATTCTTTTAAAAGAATGAATAAGAGGGTTAAAAAAGGTTATATGGCCACTAAGCTTGATCTATCGAAGGCTTTTGATAGATTAGAATGGTCTTTTATCATAGCGGTCTTCAAGAAACTCGGTTTTTTGGATGTCTGGTGTCAATTAATTTTCCAATGCATTAGTACTGTCTCGTATTCGGTACTTATCAATGGGTCTCCGGGGGAAGTTTTCCCTCCTTCTAGAGGTATTCTCCAAGGGGATTATCTGTCCCCCTACATTTTTATTCTTTGTATGGAAGCACTTTCTCAAATGCTTCTCAAAGCGGAATCGGACAATCTGATCCAAGGTTTCAAGGCTAAGAACAACTGTCCAATTATTACCCATTTATTTTTTTGCTGACGATTGTATGTTTTTCTCTAGAGCTTCAATAGCTTATGCTAGAAATCTTATGCAGATTTTGAACAAGTTTGCTCAAGCTTCAGGTCAGGCTATTAATTTTGAAAAGTCTGGTTTTTTCACTAGTGCGAATATGCATCATAAGTACATAAAATTGCTTTCTAGAACCTTGGGAATTAAATATCTGTCTAGTTCTGAAAAATACTTAGGAACTCCTCTGTTTATTAATAGGGATAGAACAAAATCTTTTCAATTTTTGATTGACAAGTTCTATGCTAGATTAGGTAATATGAAAAAATCTAATCTGAATGGTGCTGGTAGAACTGTTGTTACTAAGCATGTTTTTTCTAGCCTTGCAACTTATCATATGTCCTGTTTTCCCTTTCCGAAAAAACTTACTTCTAAGTTTGATGTTATTCAAAGAACTTTTTGGTGGGCGAAGAAAAACCCTCGTCGAGCATCTTATTTTCGCTCTTGGCTTGATATTGGAAAATCTAAGAGTTGTGGTGGTCTTGGTATTCGAAACTCTTTTGCTCTGAACCGAGTCTTTATTTCTAAAATAGCTTGGCGAATTACTCAGTTTCCTGATCACTTAGTTTCTAAGTTCTTTAAAGCTAAGTATTTTCCAAATCAAAATTTGCTGGAAATTGATAAAGCTGCTGATACTTCCTCTTGGATTTGGAAAGGAATAGTCAACAGTCTTAGCTTCTTAAAGTCTAATGTAGTCTACAAGATAAACAATGAAACCTCTACTAGAATCTGGTCTTCCAACTGGTTGCCTCACTCTACTACCCCTCCCTTGTCTATTAATCCTAATTACAATAATTTTACTTTTGTTAGTGAGCTTATCGATTTGCAACATAATATTTGGAATCTTGGTCTTCTGAATACCTTGTTCTGTCCTGAAGATGTTGTAAAAATTCGATCTATTCGTCTTAATACTCTCTGTGATGATAAAATTATGTGGGCTCACACTAAGGATGGTAATTTTTCTATAAAGTCTGCTTATAAGGTTTTCACAAATGATTTTTGTTCAGCTGAACATTCAAATTTTTGGAAAAAGGTTTGGCCTCTTCATTGTCTTCCTAAGATCAAGTTCTTTATGTGGAAGGTGTTTGCCCATATGCTTCCTGTTAACTCTACTATGAATGCCTATAATAGTTCCATTGATACTTCTTGTCCTCTTTGATTTTGGGAATCGGAAACAATTCTTCATCTCTTCTTTCAGTGTCCTGTGGCTTTGCATATTTGGTTTTCTCTTTCCCTGCAGCATTTACTCTCTACTGATTTCCCTAAGCTTGATGATTATTTCCTTAAATGGTTTGATGTGAGGCTAGGTCAATCACCATTTCCTGTGGGTTGGCCTAGCATTGCCGTAATTGTTATGTGGTGCATTTGGAAATTGCGATGTGAAGTAGTTTTTCATAAAGTAACTATTAACTTGGATAAAGTCATTCTCAATGCTAGACGAATGATTAATACCTATATAGTTTCTCCTTTGGTGCCTGTTGTTAGGCAGGCTGTAAAAACTCCCCTTCGAGATGTTAGCCATATTCTTTTCTTAGATGGCTCTTTCAAAAAATTTAACATGAGTGTTGGCATGATCTTATGTGATGTTGCAGGTAGATTGAAGTTTTCTCGTGCTGATTTTGGATTAGTTCCAGATGCAGTTGATGCTAAAGCTACTGCTCTGTTTTTGGCTATCTCCTGGGCTCGGGAGTTGAACTTATCCAAAGTCCTCTTTGTTAGTGACTGCCTCCAAGTTGTGGATTTTGTTAATGGAGTCAGTTGCTCGGCCGGATGGAGATGTAGTGATCTTCTAGCAGATTGTCGAAGTAGTCTTTCTAGTAGTAATGGGTGTAATCTTGTGTATATTAGGCGTGAAAAGAATAAATTTGCAGACCGTCTTGCACGCCGTGCTAGGAAGTTATGTATTAAAGCTGTTTGGGTTTCTTTTCCTCATTTTTTGAACTATCCAGTGAGGAATGAACAAATTGTGGAAGTTTGTAAGTCCCTTCTTTGTTAATGAAATGGTTGTTTCTCAGCAAAAAAAAAAAAAAGGCGCCACGTAAAGGATGTGAAAGTGGCTTGACTGGTTAGAGCATCTCCAATGCAAAGGGTCAAGGTCATCCTCTGTGGAGGTCTTATTAACACATTTTTATGTGTGGGTCATTACTAAATGACAAAAAAAAAAGTGTAATTTTTTTTACTTTAAGTTGATCTCCAACCCCCAAGGTATTATCTAACAAACTTTATTTGAATTTAGAGACAAAATAATGATGTGGCTTTAAGAGCTTCTCCAATGGTGAATGTGGATGTTTCATATGTGGCATCACTTTTAAGACATCCTTTGATTATAAAATCCTAAATATTAGGAAAAACAATATTTTATCTCTAACCCATAAAGTTTTCTATTATTTTTTTACTTATTTGTAGGCATATAATTGGTTAAAATCCTATCCATTCTATTTTTCAATGATTTTCATTAATAAAAGTGTGACTAGGATGGGAAGACATCCTCTAAGTGAATGTCTAAAACTAGAGGTTCACCTTGAGGATGTCTAACTTTTTTTTTTGCCACATCATCTTCACATCAATGGGTTGGAGATAATTTTTTATAAATATGGTTGTGGATCCTATGTGGATTATGACTTTTTTCTTCACAAACATTCCATTAGAGAGGCTCTAAGACCCAAGGTCATAGAAAAAGTCTTATTTAGACTTTCTCCATTACCCCCACTTAGCCATGTCATCTATCTTTATAACCTTGACCCTTGTGTTGGAAATTTGATGCAAAAAATCGTAAATCCTAGGTGTCATTCAATTTTAAGACCTTTACGCCTTGCATTGGAGATGCTCTCTCGTACTATATGAGAAGCAGGGTGACCCATGTGACGACAAAATAACACGTGGAAATATTGATTAGTCAATAAAGAAATAATGAAGTGGAAAGGTAAGAGTCCCCATTGAATTCCGAGTCTCGTGGGGGAATTGAGAAACCCAACTTTAGTTGGTGGAATATGTTCATAGGATTTTCTATCATCTTCTGCGGATGTAAACACTTTGGAATGTACTTCCGGAAGCCTATTATGGGGCTCCAAACTTTTGATTTTTGGGTTCATAAGATGACAAAATAGAGTCATCAAATTACTCCCTCCGTTTCTAAAAAATTAAAAATTCTAAACGAACCGCCCCTATAAACTCCCCTAAAACCGCTTAGACTCAGCTCGTAGTCCCAGCTCACCCTTTAATGGCCCCCCTGCTAACTCCCCCAGGGCGGGTCCCACCTTCCCCACTCACATGACGGTTTTTGAGGCGGTCTACCCAGAATTACTCGTAAAAAATAGGTTTGTTTGGTTTGCACAAGGATTAAGAGAAAAAATCATTAGAGCCACTTTTTCATAGTTTTTCCAACTTTATCCATGGTCCCATTGATTTGATACTAGAGAGAAAGTGGAGAGAGAAGTGGTCCCCTCCTCATATTAAGAGAGAAAAAGAAAAAAGAAAAGTGGTCCCTAAATGGGTAAATTAGTAAACTAATAACATTTGACTTTCCAAATAAAGAAACAAACCTATTTTTTTGAAACATCCAAATAAGGAAACAAGCCTATTTTTTTGAAACGGAGGGAGTAGTATAATTAGTGATTAAATTAGACTAATGATTTGATTTGTAGTTAGACTAAGTCCTATAGGCTAGATTTGGTAGACTAGCCAAAAAGTGTTGCAGTTTTTAAAAAAAAGTGTTGTCTATTTATTAACACTAGTTCTCTCTTCTAGCAATTGCTCGCATGCGAACTAGTAGCGAGATAGTTCTGGTTCAGTGCAATCAAACTCGCCTTTTCACGGAATGGTTCATCGCGTCTAGATTTATTTTTTGATCTGACGGCTGAGGTTCAGCGCAACCTAAATCTACTTTTCGCTGAATGATTCAGCACATCTAGTATGCTAGATTAGAACTACCATAGGACTTAGGAGGTTGCCCTATCTGCTAATCTAACTGCTAGATTAGCACACCATATGACTTAGCCTTAGGGTTTGAAAATAAAACTCAATTTCTTTTTCTAAAAAAAAATTTAACATACGGTTGGGAGTCTCAAATTTTCTCAACCGTAATAACCATATACGGTTGGGAGTTCAACCGTAGAAAAACCCAGGTTCAAATAAGGTTGGGAAAAATATGGAGCATAACTACTTAAGGTTGGGTTTTGTAATGACAAAACATCTTTCATAAAAATTGATATACGGTTGGGAGTTCATATTTTCTCAACCGTATAACTGATTTATGGTTGGGAAAACCAATATTTTCCAACCGTACGTAATTATGAAACTATTTCAAAATCCCTAATTTGATCAAATCCAACCTATTATGCGATCAAAAGCAAAAAAATGGATGGTTTTTGATTCCTACCAAATTGAAGTAATTACTTGCGGAGAATCGACAATTAATTTTCGTTGGAAAGAAAAAAAAAAGAAAAAGAAAAAAAAAAGAGACGATGGAGAAGAGAGGAAGAGTTGATATTGATTAGTTTTGGTTTAGGTTTAGGTTTATTTTTAGTTTTTGGATTTTAATTAGATTTAGGTTAATTATTTAAGGGTAATAAGGTAGTAATAAATATAATCAAAGGATATTTTTGTTATGGATCAGATCTCCCCTTTTTCACATTTAGGGGTTTTGAATCTATAAGAGCCTTCAAAACCAAAAGCTTGGAGCCCCTATAATAGGCTTCTAATTTAACTATGAAACCGCACGCACTATGCATCTGCCATTCGAACCAAATAATTCAAGCATATAAATCTACTCACCTTCCCTTCATAATAGCAAGAAAATATATTTTTTAGTTAAAAAATAACTTTCTTAATGTTAGAGGCACTAAGATATAAGACTTTCATGAGAATAAGATCGTTATTTTTTAATTTCTTTGTTCTTAACTGGCGAGACGAGAGAAATATTGGGATACAGATTTACTTTGTTCGTAAATGGCGAGTAAGTTTGTTAATGTCCAAGGAAAATATTTCTATCGTGATTAGAGTCAAGGTAGCTCATGTTGTTTTTTCGGGAATGACATCAAATGAGGGAGAGTTCTTTTGAACTTGTGTTTAAATGTAATATCTTTGTGGGGTCTGTATGTGAAATTGTAGGAGATACTTGTACCTATACGTCTCCTTGACGCAAAACAAGTTTCTTGGTGATATCGTCTAAACTAAAAGCTGGTATGTGTTCTCTAGTCTTGAATATTTTTGTTTAATTCATTATGATCCCCATTTTTCGCCTTTGCCAATGTGTTGAAAAAAAGGAGAAGAATTATTATGCAGTATCTTACTACAACATATGGCTTCTCGGAGCATTATGTAACGGGGAGAGGATTATTGTCTATAGGTTTTATCTATTTTGCAAAAGCAGTAAGTATTGACTAAGGGGGAGAACACATCACCATAGTATTGCTTCAAAGTTGCGGTGAAATTGACTTTTGAGGAAGGTATCAATATTATGTTTCTGTATAACAACCAATGAGCAGAGTGATCTTTCATTCTAACAAATATTTTTACGGGTATTCTCATAAGTTGTCAATACTACGGATCTTCAAAAAAAAAAAGGTGCTAAACGAACACATGCAGAACCATAGAAGAACTTGAAGTACGAAGAATTCAAGACGTTTGTTGAAGAACCAAGGAAATCAAGCATAGTGGATTTTGAGCTGAAAATTTTATTTATTTTGAATCCATATATATTGAATAGTTTTACAAGAATAGAGTTTGCTTGATTCCCAAGTTATCTTAGCTTGAACTTTAAGCAACCCTAAGTCTTGAAAATCTATAAATAAAGATGCACTTTCAACTGGGAAATTCAATCCCTGACACTTTTTTTCCTAGTTGAGCTAGAGTCGTCCTCGATGAACCTAGGTTTCATCTGTGAAATATAATTAGGTTTACGACTAAAAGACTTCTCTTTGCGGATCCGTGAATCCAGGCCAGACTATCTTTTACCTTGATAGTTCGTGTATCCTGGTCTTGCTTCTCTGTTATCGAGGTTTTTGTAATCTCTTTCAGGAAAGATGGATTGAAATCGTAAAGTTCTCTTCGTCTCAGACTTTGTGCTTCCTCAAGATAGATATCTGAAAATTGATCTTAAGTGATCTTTTGAAGATTGTTCTTGAGAGGTGGTTAAGAATCTAGTATGCTCTTTGGGAGTCGTAATTTCCGAATTTATGAGGTTTGCTAGCTTGTCTATTGCAAACCAATTTCCATAGCTTGATCTTTTGATCTAAACGGAAATCAAATAGGGTTATCAGTTAGAGGTAGATTGGTATCAAAAGTATTCACTGCGACTGAAGCAACTCTTAGGCTATAAAGGACGTCAGCTAAGGGAATCAAGTGCATAGAGCCTTGCGAGGTTCAAGAGACGTAAGGAGCATGGTTGTAACTGAATCGCTTAGAGGTTTGATTCTATAGTTGGTTAATACAGCTCGGTGTTCAAATCTGGACGAGGTCTTGGGGTCTTTCTGCAGTTGCAGTTTCCTCGTTAACAAAACTTCTAGTGTCTTGTATTTTTCCTTTTCCGCATTATATTGTTTAGCTTTATAATTGGATTTACTCAAGTTGTATGTATTCAATCTAAGTAGATACGTCCATCTAATTATGATAAAAAATGACGAGGGTACCCAAGTACACCACAATCTTTTCGTTTCAACCTATACGTCTGATACCAATTGTGATCGTTTATGGACAAAGTCGAGACAATACGTCAACAAGGTATTCACTTGACAATAGTTACAGTACAAGACCGATTGACTATATGATCAATGTCAAGTGATTAGGATTAACGTACTAGTATATTTACTTTTAATTATAATAAAACAATTATAATTGCGGAAAGTAAAAGTAAATCACACAACAAGATTTTGTTAATGAGGAAACCGAAAATGCAGAAAAACTTCGGGACCTAGTCCAGTTTTGAATACTCTCAAAATTAAGTCGTTATACAAAGAACAAAGCCAACTTCGTATAGTTGAGACCAAGTAATCTACCCCTAGTTACTTAGTTCCCTCAGTATCTCTGCGCCTATAACCGTCTGGTCAATGCACATGAATCCCAAGACATAAATCACTATCTTGAGTTGTTTTACCGATGTAAAGTCTTAAGCACTCAACTCCTTTTGATCGTCTTCCAAACAGCAAAGGAACAAAACTGTTTGGTAACTACTCCAATACTATTTTAAGAAAAGATTCGTTGAGTTTTGACAAAGGATATTCCGTTTAAACTAGTAAACTTCTTTGTCGGGTAAGATCAATCCAAATCAGTTACTTAGGTTCAGATTCACAACTATCAGATTCGGATATTGAAGAATACCACCAAATGATAGTTGCCGATCTGTACGACTATATGATCAAATCTATGAAAGATAAATATAATCTAAGTCAGATCCCAACCGATCAAGATGTGTACACAAATCACGAGATATGAAAACCAATAAGAAAATCTTCATATCTTCAAATCTTCAATAGCCTTCTTTTGTACCTGCACAACACAATCTTGAATCCACTTATGATCGATCACACACAAAATGGAGTTTATTAACAATGGATGATCACAAGTTGTCTTTAGATCTAAAAATAATTCTAAAGATCCCGTCAATACTTTGATCTAGTTTGAGTGACCCTTATGTCAGAAGATAAGGATCTCAAGAATAATCAAACTAGGTGCAACCAAAGTTTCAACAACCGTTAGTCAATCAAATCAATAATCGAAAACTAAAATAACAATGCAGTTATCTAGTTTCCCACCAATGGTGCTCGTAGAGATTCTTGATCCCACAGAAGTCTTTAAACGAGCTGTCGTAAGAGATTTCACCTAATTAGGGTACTTTCCTCTCCAGATAGATGACTCCACCAGAAACAAAACAAATGAAGTATTCCAGATAGATGACTCCACCAGAAGTATTCCTTGTTGTCCAAGGTTGTTTTGACAACAAGGAAATTCCAAAACCGAATGATTCTCAAGATATGCAACATGTACCTAATTTCGGTTTTCATATTTCCAACTAATATCCAACATGTAATTCTGAAATATCTCATTAAAAAATATCTAATATTAGTTTAGCACTTAACTAATATAATTTTCCAAGAGATATGTTTTGATCGCTGGAAAATCAAAAACATACAATCGAAAATCTTGTTTAAAAGATTCTCATTATTTCGATTTGGGATCACCTTGAGTATCAAGAAATATCTTTGAACAATAAAAGATAAGAATTATATACATGTTCAAATTATGTCGATCCGGAACTTTCCTATTTAGCAAACCCTAATTCCAAACTCACACAAAACCGTAAGTAATATGTGAATGTTGGAAGTCGGTTTTTCTTTTGGGACCGGTTCTACCATGACTCCTAACATAGGTTAAGATCGGTTCCACCAAGTCTCAAAATATAGGCAGGGATCAGTTCTACCATGACTCCCAACATAAGCTAGGATCGGTTCTACCAACACTCTCAACATAAGTTAAGATCGGTTCTACCGTGTATCCCTATTAAAGCATAGCTCGGTTGATCCCACCAAGTGTTGGTATGTCAAGTTTGGTTGTCATATTTTAGTATCAAAACTCATCTAGAGTCGCTTGATTAAATACTAGAGTCAACTTCGTTTAGGTTAGACTAGAAAGTTTAGGAATATTGAGACGTACAAGTATTACTCCGAAGACCTGAAGAATGTGAAGAAGTAACGACTACGTACAACGACGACATCATCCTTCCACTTGAGGTTAGTAATATTGACTTGATCTTGTAACCATTCCTAACGTATCTTTCAAGTCGTGCTATATTGAAAACATAACATACGAAGATGTATATATTGTATAATACTCTAGTGATGTGACTTGGTCATAATAGTATGATCAAAGTGTCAAGGAAAACATATTACGAAGTATGAACACTTATCTTTTGGAACTTCGTAAGAATGACATCGACATAATCTATTGTATATAGTTATTTGATTATGTGTGCATTATATAGGAATGATTTCACCCTAGGAAACAATGTTTTATAACATTTGTTTAAAGGAAGTACATTTATAAACTTGTTTCATAATCGAAAGGAAATCATGATTGGTCTTGCTATTCCTTGAATATCTTTTGGATGACCAATGGAAGATGACTTCAGTAGAACCTATCTTAACTTGTTGAGGTTTATGGTATAACCGGTCATAGCCTATATAACATAGTTTGTTGTAATCGGTCATGAGCTTCATTGTAAATATAGTTGTAACTGATCACAAGCTATATTGGAATGCAAGTTGTAACCGGCCATAAGCTACTTTGGTAACCAAGGTATAACCATTTATAGATGGTGAAATTTGGATAAGGGGCAAAAGTGTCATTTCAAGACTATGGACAAAAATCAACTCTCGCGGGAGAGATTAATCCCTTGGTCCTCATGGCACCTATAGCCATGATTTCTAGTATACGTCCCCGCGAGACACTGCTGGTCATGATGTCGTGACTCCTAGCACACATCCTCAACAAGATACTGATGGTCACATAGGTTCTGTAGAGCGTAAAACGTCCCCGGCAGACTTATGAACTAGCACAACCACAATTCCAGCATGTCTTCGCGAGACGCGGCTGATTGTGATGCCATGATTCTTAGTATACGTCTTCGACGAGATATTGCTGGTCATATAGGCTTTGTAGATGCGTAAAAACGTCCCCGATGGACTTATGACCCAGAGCGGAGACATACATGTCTCCTGTAAGCACGACTCATCTTATTTGAGATCAAGGACTGATTCCTAATACATCATCGCGAGATACACTGGTTATATCTACTTTAGGCTCTAACTCAACTTACTGAGGCTTCCGAATAATTCCTAGGACATCCCCGCGAGATAAGCTGGTTATTCTGCCTCTGGGCCCTTTCGACAGACTCCTAGAACATCCTTCCGAGAAACATTGGTCATGTCGGCTCCATAAATACGGACACAATTGATTCCTAGCACATCTATGCAAGATACGCTGGTCAAAGACAAGTGATCCGAATTCTTGCAGAGACATTATCAGGCGTGCAAGTCTTCTTTTCTCTCCCAAACATGTCCTAGCTGACTTCGGCGAGATTCCATCGTATTGGCCAAGTCTCGAACATACTCTATCGCGTCAGCCAACTCTCGGACGGCTCCAAACCCGTCGGCTAAATGTCAGACGGCCTCAAACCCTTCAGACAAATCTCTGACATCCTCCGTCGCGTCAGTTAAATATATGACAGCCTCAGTCGCGTCGGCAAAACCTTAGATGGCCTCGTCCGAACTGAGCCATCTCGTCTGAAGAGTTTTATACACATAAAAATCAGGAAAAAGCCTCACCTAGGGCTCAATCCTATTTCTCATCGTCTCAAACACACTCACGGCTAGTAAATTGGGCCTGAACTGTACATATCTATCCAAAAACGTGGATAAGCTCTCTTGAGCTCCGCATGCTCAACAAAGGGACCCACAAGTAATAACACGGTCTCTACGTGACATATGTGACCGGCCATGGAGAAAGGGAGTTCAATATCAGCTTCTCTCACACTCTACACACGATTTCCGAGGCATTCCATATCTTTTCATGTGACTCATCCTAGTCATTCTCATAAATCAGAGAATATCTCTCTATCTTGGCCGACTCGGCTTAAGAGAATATTTATCTCTCTCGATACATTATCATAAAGGCTGACTCAGCTTCACATAAATGGGGGGATATCAATTATGGTTTTGGTCTGTCGATCTACGACACATGTAAGAAATACTCGAACTACTCCTCACCGCAAAGAGAGTAAAGACGGTAAAATAATGAGATAAACCCAATATAGTTTATCTCTATCTATTCCTAAAGATACAGGAGAAATGCTCCGCACGGCACGACAAACAATCCCTATCTTCACCGACCTGAGATTAGATAATTCGGATATAAATAGGTCCTATATTTCTCCAAGCTAACACAACTTTCTCATAACCTCTCAGAGCAATAACTTGTTCTCTTATCTTTCTCTTCATCTGCTTCCCTCCCTAAGACTGGCCCTAAGCCTCTTCCCTATGACTGAAACAGCCTTTGAACGGCCACTATGCGTGGTTTAGGCAAAGACTGTTCGTGTTCAACCTCATGTAACTCACTTTCAGAAACCCTTGAATCCCAATTTAGGAGTCCTGTTATTGGGAGGGAAAGAATGGATTTGAGGAGGGAAGGATTAAGGGGAGGGAATTGGATTTTTAGGGGAGGGATTGACTCTTGAATAAAGAGATAAGATGACTAAACCGTCCTCAAAATTAAGTACAAATACCCAAAACGCATTTTCTTCTCCACGAACGCTAGAACGAGCCAAATATGGTTCTGTACGTAAGTATGAGACAAAATTAATTGATCTCTTCAATAATGAGATGAAGCCTAGTGATAAGACTATGAAATTTCAAATCATAATGATGCACACTTAAATCGATTGATTTCCAGTGCTTACTTGTGCCGTAAATGTTCTAAGAATCAAGAACTTAAAACATGATGTTGACTAACCAAAAGCTAACAACAACAAAATATCGGCATGATAATCACGATTGGGAGGAACTTGACATAGAAAATAAGATGGTTGTTCATAGAAAACAGTTAGGACTTTTCGAAGAAGATAATCCGTCAGAGAGGAAGTGATTAAGAACGATAGCTCTGATGGTAGGATCGGGATTAAACAAAAATATATTTATTTTGACTAGGTTTTGCTTTGACCAAACATTGACTTGAATTTAGTCCAATTTTTTCCCTCTCAAATCCATTCTTTCCCTCCTAATAACAGGACTCCAATTTAGCCTCTCATCAATTTTAGGAAAATACATTTTGGAGACCACAGTGGGAGATTGTTCACTCAGTTACAGATCTCCATCATGGTCACTATTAGGAAGGAAGCTGATTCCACCAATCCAGACACAAAAACGTTCCATTGATTCAATCTCTGTAAATCTATTACAGACTTAGTCGAGAGAGATATCTCTACCAGCATTTTCCCTCCCATACTATTTTTTGACCTTAATGAATAGGTTAATGACGTTCTGGATCGCCTGAGTCTCTCACTGCATAAAAAAACTCCCAGTAACCTATTTCAATGAAAATATATTTTTAATCCTAGAAAACGTTGGGTAAGGACCAAGGCGAGCTCCTGGGGACTCAACAAAATCTTGCAAAATATCAGATCGATATCCAAACTTATCTGAAAACACACCTTTAGAGTTACCAGTAGGGATAGATCCAACAAATCTAGATTGACTACACTAAATAAGGAGTATTAAAACTGCTAAAAATAGCACGGACGGAATCCTTCCTGCAATCGACCTCACCGGAGAAGATAAAGCTCATTACGAATGAGACGGAGCAAATGAGAAACCATCCAGCCGACCTTATCACTCTCAATGACCTCAAGGACCATATGACACTCTAAACTTGGAGATTCTGACGAATATTTTCTCTAAAATTCGTTTAGGTCATGGGCCCTCAACTTGATCACAGGGGACTCTGGAAGTTTACTTCACTTTACCATTTTACTTATAACTCTTTCATTATGTATCTGATTGACCTAGTTCTTTTTCCGTCAGATTTTTATTTTCGTCGTCTACAGGATAACCTTAGTGAAAACTTGGAAAGGTTCCAAAAAATTCGTGACCTAGTTAAAATTGTTGCAGAGCCACATAGGGTCATAAATCGCCAGCCAAGATACATCTTGTCGTTCTTCCTGCTTCATAGGATCATGACCAGAGTGCGACAAAGTTTAAGAAGAGTCTAGATTCCAAGACAATGCTCGAAAAAAGCTCATACTTATCTGAAGATGCAAAACCACCGGTCGATATGCTATCTCAACACCCGTCCCGTCAGAAAGAAGAGGAGTAATAACAATTGTATGACCAAGTGTCGATGAGCCTTCATCTCAGCTACACCAACGATTATCCAGTATCATTTTCCGACAGGACCTCAGTTCACCCAAGACGGAGAAGGAGAATATCTTCGCATCTGAACCTATCAAGGGAAAAGAAATCCGTAGTAATACTCGTGAGGTCAACCGTTCAGATAAAGAATCTACTACTCGACGTACAACCATAACCAGCTATTTTCACTGAATTAGACATGGGAAAGATCCACCATAGCTACAGGACACACGCTACTCATCCGGAAGCCTGCATGCAGTTCCCTCAGTCAAAGCCTCATCTGTCAAATCTGCTCGACAGGCTATCCCCTGAGTCAACGTGATGAGCGAAGGACAAGATATGGCGATCACTTACAATTTCCTAAGGTCAAAACAAGACTCCTCTACGTGAAGAATTACCTAGAAGATTCCCAGAGAACTCTCTCATCAACAAAGCAAACAAAAATCGATTGCGCAGTTAGACCCGAGTGTATCCATTACCCTGCTGGTACCAAAATGCATATACTACTCTCAAGTACGGTTGACCATCCTCCCAAAATAAGAATAAATCTCAACGGATAATTTTGCTACAGAAATTCACGTTAGTCCCTGTCAAGACACCTAGCGGAGGTGGAACAACAACTTTATCTTGTTCACAAAAATGCATGTAGCCAAGAGCCCGACATGAATCTGTGCAGACATCTCCAACCCGCACAATATCATTTTCCCGTCTTGAAGACTCGAATGCTAAGCGTCTCGAGTTCCTCACACCCACATTACAACTTGTTACTACTTGGGGACTGTAGATCGATCCTTACAGTAGTGAAGGGAACTTATCCGTGACTCTAAAATCTAACATCTCTTCAGTCTCATCAAATTCTCCTCCGTCAGCATCTTCTCTGTATTTAGTAATTACAACTATGTCCCAAATCATGACTGAAGATAAGATGTTTTAGGGTTTTATACACGTGCACCGGGACTATATCAAGTAGAAGAAGTATTCAAATTATCCCTCAATAATAAATGCAGGAGATAAACTAAGGTTCTCAATCGGTTTGAAGAGAAGTCTATAGTTTCTACTCTACTAAGGCGCGGCTCATAATTTAGTCACATAATTCGGCGAACTGGAACAAATGGGTAGAGAATTCGACAACATGCCCGTGATAAAAAATATCCGTCTACGCCTCTCCTACCACATGTTAAAAGGGAATGATGTTTCGAAATACGATCCTAGAGGTATCATTAACACACTTGAAGGAATTGCTGTTGAAAATCTCTGAATTCCCAAGTTCAAATTTACATGGATTTATCACTGGAAAAAAAAGCTTCAAATCCTAATTGTACTCTAATAGATGAAAGGAAGGTCTTTTTTGTTCGATAGTTGGGGTCAACCACTGAAATCGGACGTCAAACGAAGTTTTTACAGCCTCTGGAGTGAAGGCCGCACGCAAGGGAGGAACTCCTATTACGAATTTAACTTAGGGTTTTCACCTACTCGCATACCCGACGGATCAATCTAGGGTTTGCATTAAAGTCGAACTCATGAGGGTCCCCTTCCTTTACCAGATGCATACAGAAAGGTCCAGAGAGGGAAAATATCAACCCTGAAGAAAATTATCCAGCAGAGGCCCCTAAAAAAATCTCTTGCCCCATGTTCAGCTGCTTCATTTTGGCCTCTGCATCTCGATCCGCCTGCATGCTCTTCATCTACCATAGTATCCTCCAGATTAAGAACCTCTCTGAAAAATGAGGATCTGAACTAAACTCACTCCAACGGACCATGACAGAATTGAGTCATTCTGGTAGTTATCTCACGTTGAATGGAAGATTTTACAAGAGGTCATCAAGTTTCCCAAATTTATAAGATTCTCAGAAGCAAGGTTTTCCAGAGTTATCATTCTCATGACGCTAAAATTGCCAAAAAGTGTCTCATCCAAAGTTCAAGAAGACATGGATCCCGTGAAATCACCCCAGGACGGTTGTCTCTCTGCACCTGGAATCTTTTTCTAAAGGTCCTCTGAAATTGTTGAAGCCCGCTCATCCCCGCTCTACCAAGGTCGAACCTTTTCTCACCATGAAGAGTACAATACAAATGAGAGATGAACTAGAAGAAGTACACTAAGGGAGCAAAAACACACGACTAGGGTTTGCTTTACAAGAGTACTGGCCTTTCCCCCTAAAACTTTGTCCTCATGTAACCCCTTAAAGCTTTGTCTCATCCAATCCCTTCAAGCCTACCCCCACGACTATATCCCTACCCTTATTTCAATAAACCTAATCCATGTCTTCATGGATATTCGCGAGTTTACATGGTTTTATATTTCCATGAAGAATTAAGAGAAGACATGCTTTCTTCGTAACTTAGGGTAAAAACGTATAAGCACACCACGGACGCATTTTGGCTCAAGGGGGTCAAATTCACGACATATTACAAGCTGAGGAAGGTTAATTAGGTCATAACACTCCAAGGGGTCGTTTCCTAAGAGTCTCAATACATCAAGAGTTCAAACGCAACAAGGACTCCTTTCGAAAACAAACATCCGTACATTCCAGCGCGAAGACTTGAAAAACCGATGACAATACATAAGGAATTTCGGGTTACTTCCTGAATTAAATATATTCCCATATGTCTTCCCAACAACATATCAAAAGGGCACCCCAAACGGACAAACGAATAGGAGATGTGTCCCCGACACCAAAGTAAGTTCAATATGAAAAAAATATGAAATTTTATACGGGATTTCTGAAGTCAAAAGTATACACGGATCTGATTGGCCAAACGAACTCGGAATCGAGTCATTCTTTTTGCATTTGAAAGCATATCCTATTTTCTTTCAAATTTGGGGACGGGGACTCAAATCAGAGTCCGTATGAAGAATTCATAGTGATTATCTCTAAGTGTCTTAAATCTGAAGTTTTCTGACGAATTCCTAAACGAAGAAAAATCTTGACAAATACGACTACTTTTATTCATTCAATGGTCGAAGAAGTATGCATACGAGATGATTAAGGAGAGACAAATTTCAAGACTTACCTAAGATGCATCAATGAAGAACAAAAGATGGGTACATCAGCAAACTCAAGACCGTTGACTATTAGCTTCTACACCATCAATTTGAAGATTAATATCGTTTTGAAAGACGAACAAGGTTACCACCTAGGCAAAAGGAATATGTCATCATTCAGAAACATTCATGCCATGATTATAATTCAAGGTTCAAGAATTAAATTCAACCATTAAGAATAATAAATGGGTTTCCTGCAATATCAATTCTACTTCAAGCGGAAAAAGGAATTTCAACCGAAAAGGGAAAGACAAGCATTTACTTCCCTAAAATTATGTCAAGTCACGCCCCAAGACTTTACCTTCACAAGTAACCAGATGTGGATGATGCTCAAGCATCCCCCTTTTTCTCAAGAGCGAGCTCCTTAGAGTTTTTGACGACAATACCCTTAGTCCAAATTATTTATATATTTCTAAAGAGGGGTATTTTGGTATTACAAGGAGGTGGGTCGGTTTACTCAACTAGTGCACGACCAAAACTACATACAAGACAATTTTTTTCCTCTAAATCTATCTCAAGAAGGAAACTCTCAAGCAAAAAGAATTAGAGCTAAAAGAGAAAATTAAAGGAATTTGGCTAAAATAACGAAACCTAGGGTTTTCTTCCTTCCAAAATTCCTTCAAGCCGTGGCCAAGCCCCGCCCATATGTACGGATGCTATCCTAGGCCAGTATGATGTCACTTATTCTCTCGGGATTTTTTCGGAGGCGCCAAAGTCGAAGAGAATTAGGGTTTTGACGAAAATATCCCTAATTTCAAGAGTTTGACAGAAAAAGGGATTTCTCCTAAAAAGTAGGGAGCCGAGCCTCTTCCCAATCACTTGGCCGGTCCTGAAAATACAAGGGTGCCCAAATATACCTCAATCTAAAACTTTTCCACCTATAAGTCCTTTCTCCGAAAGTGATTGTCTATGGACTGAGTCGAGACAATACAACTAATCGGTTCACACTTCGTGTAATCGTCTATGGATACGAGATCGAGACAATACGACAACAAAATAACTTGTGTGATTGACTATGGATACAAGATCGTGACAATACAACAACGAAGTATGTTTACTTGATAAAAGGTTCATACTTAACCAAACACAATAGGATTGCTATCAAGTAAATAGGAATTAACGTTTGTGTATTTTACTTCTAATTATAATAAAATAGTTATAATTGCGGAAATAGAAAAGTAAAAGACACAGAAAGATTTTGTTAACGAGGAAACCGCAAATACAGAAAAACCCCGAGACCTTGTCCAAAATTGAATACTCTCAGGATTAAGCCGCTATACAAAATCTAAACCAACTTCGTATAGTTGAGACCAAGCAACTAAACCGATGGTTCACCTAGTTCCGTCTGTATCCATGCGCCTCCAACTTGTTAATAAGTCACGCACTTGGAACAATTCCTTTGGTTCATATTCCAAACAGTAAAGGAATAACAAATCTGTTTGGTAACAACTCTTTTCAACCAAGTGATATAAGTTCGACAAAAGGCTCTTCCGTTTATCCCAATAAACTCCTTTGTCAGGTCCTTAGATCTATCAAATAACAACTACCAAAGTAATTGTCAAGTTTTTGCAATCAATACTTTTAATCACAAAGAATTGTATTGATGTCGATCTACTCAACTAATCAATCCAATCCATCACAAAGATAAACCGATTATAGTTGGATCTTTTTCCATCCAAAACAAGTATTGTGCACACCAAAGATTATGAACCCAAAAATCTTCTTTGTCTTCAAATCTTCTTAGATCTTCAATAAACACCTGCAACAATCAACTTGAATCTCTTGTGATCAATCACACACAGAACGAAGTCTGTAAACTATGGATTATCACAAGACGTCTTTAGATCTACAAACAGTCTAAAGATCCCCGTCAAAACTTTGATCTAGTTTGAGTGAATCTTATATCAAAAGAGAAGATTTTCAAGCATAAACAAACTAGGTCCAATCAAAGTTTAACAACCGTTAGTCAATCAAATCAATCAAAAACTAATAATAAACTGCAATTATCGAGTTTCCCACCAACGGCAGTAAGAGATTTCGCCTAATTAGGTTACTTTCCTCTCTGAATAGGCGGCTCCACCAGTAACAACACAACTAGGTAGTTTTGCTGGCTCTGAGGATTAGTTTGATTGAAATGCAAACTTCAATATTTATAGACCAAGAAAGTTTGGACACCAAGGAATTTCCAAAACCAAAAATATTCTCAAGATATGCAATATATTACCAAATTCGGTTTCCATAATTCCTGGAAATGCTTTGTCCAAATATTGACCGAAATCTCAGTAGAAAATCTCCAATTAGTAAATGCACATTACCAATTTTTATTTTCTAAAGATATGCATTTTAATTGCTGGAAATTAAACACATATAAAACTAAAAACCTTAATTAAATGATTCTCAATTTATTTCGATCCGGGATTCTTCTTTAGCTATTAAGGAATATCTTCTAACAATAAAAGATAAGAGTTACTGCACATGTTCAAAGTATGTCGACATCTTTACTTTGTAAATCCTTTTTCATATTTACCATCTTGGAACCGATTTGCCACACTTCCAAACAAGTTTAGAATTGGTTCATCTGACTTCCAAGAACTATGTGATTGATTATCCTATCAAATCACCAATCATGGGTTTCACGGTTCTACCAAAACAAGTTTCGGTTCTACCTCCATGTGGGTACTAGAATTAGTCACACTAGTTACCAAAACTTGGTTGACTAGGTACTAGGATCGGTTCCCACATATATATGGTATCTAACTTGTATTTGTTGCACATGTTCATAGGATCGGTTCCCAATAACTAAAAACTTGTTGTACCCCTTACAAGGATCGATTCCCCTTTTGTGATCGGTTGCACCTCTTACTAGGATCGGTTCCCCAATGTCTAGAGTTGGTCATACAATTTAAAACAAATCAATCATACCATCTCAGGTGATTACTTAAGATCGGTTTCACTAATAAAATTCATACCAATACAAAAGTCAGGCCTTGTGAATAGTTTTACCAAGATACATAAACAAGTTATGAGCGGTTATACTAAACACACATATTGGTAGTTCAAAAGATTTGCAATGAATAACAATACCAATAATCCTAGCGATTTCCCTTTCGATTCATAAAACAAGTTCATGAATTTACTTCCTTTAAACGAATGTAAAACATTGTTTCCTAGGACGAAATCTTCACCCATACCCATACATAATCACAATAGCATTCATACGATTATGTCGATGTCTTATATACGAAGTTCAAAAGATAAGCGTTATACTTCGTATTGTATTCCTTAATACTATGTCTAACTAGAGTATAATTATTCACAACTTCGCAGTTATGTTTTCAATATGCACGACTTGAAAGATACGTTAGGGAATGAAACAGTTCAAGTCAAATATTACTAACCTCAAGTGGAAGGATGATGTCGTCGTTGTAGCTCCTCACTTATTCACATTCTTCAAGTCTTCACGTAATACTTGTAATGTCTCATATCCTAATACTTTCAAGCTAACCTATAGGAAGTTGACTCTAGTAAATAATCAAGCGACTCTTTAAATGAGTTTTGATTCACTAAAATATGACAACCAAACTTGACATACCAACGCTTGGTGGGTTCAACCGAGCTATGCTCTAACAGGTCCTATACACCTCTCTCAACCCTTTTTATCTTATCACCCTTCAACGAAAACGAGCTCATAAGGGATTTTGACCAAAATACCCTTATTTCAAAATTTTGAGTATTTCTTTAAAGAAGGAGAATCTGACGCAGCAGAAACCGACCAAGCCCTTCTATACTCATCCTCATTCCCTTATGAACGTGAATATTAAGTTATTTTTGTATCTAAAGAAGAATGTGATTGAAATCGAATCCAGAAAGGCCGAATTTCAGAGAAAATTAAGGGAATTTAGCTCAAACAGGGAAGTTCGAGCTCATAATTTCCAAAAGCGGAACCAGACATGCATCTCTCTCTCTCTCTCAAGCGGTGACTATGCCGGGGGAATCTCCCGGCCTCTCTCATGCCAAATAAAAATCAAGGTCATGGTGGTTTTTGACGAAAATACCCTTAGTTTCAAAAGTATGTATTTTCTCTAATAAAGAGGTGTCTAATTGGTACAAGGAATTAAACAAGCTCTCATCACACAAGGTTCCGACCCCAAAAGATAGATGCACACCTTCCAAGCCTTTTCAAGCCTCTCCGGAGTGTCTGAAGGAGTCAGACACAAACAAAATAGGAATTAGTGTTTCAGTTTAATACAAGCATGAACCCAAAATTTGTATGGGACAAGGACTCTACAATTCCGAAAGGGGTATTTCTCTTCTCTCATGGTTCCTCACCAATATCACGACCATCTAGGAGGTTTTTCAAAATTATATTTCCCCACATACTCACCTGTACGAAAGATTGAAAGCTGAGAGTTGCACATAAGGAAAAAAATTGGGGTTTTGATAAAAGAAACCCTACTTCGCAAGTCTGGTTCCTCAAGACAGAAATTTTACCTCATCAGGGTTATATTATTATGCCACTAACGTTTCCCGATTCAAAGAGAAGGATTCCAAGTCCATGATCGACTTCAAGTTCAGAGTCAGAACAAATGAAGACTAAGCATTGATCCGAGGACTCTACAAGTCTCAAAGAACGAGTGGATTGTGATTTCGCGCCTGAACGATTCGTAACCATCTATATACTCATCATAAAACAATCAAGGTTCTACTCTGAGTAGGGGACTTAATGTAGATGGTGAAATTTGAATAAGGGACAAAAGTATCATTTCAAGACTATGGACAAAACTCAACTTTCGCGGGAGAGATTAATCCCTTAGTCTTCAAGGCACCCATATCCACGATTTCTAGTATACGTCCCCGCGAGACACTGCTGGTATGATGCGGTGACTCCTAGAGCACATCCTCAACGAGATACTGATGGTCACGTAGGTTCTGTAGAGCGTAAAACATCCCCGACAGACTTATGAACCAGAACAACCACAATTCCAGCATGTCTTCGTGAGACGCAGCTGATTGTTATGCCATGATTCCTGGTATACATCTACGACGAGATATTGTTGGTCATGTAGGCTTTGTAGATGCGTAAAAACGTCCCCGACGGACTTATGGCCCAGAGCGGAGACATACATGTCTCCTGTAAGCACGACTCATCCTATTTGAGATCAAGGACTGATTCATAATACATCATTGCGAGATACACTGGTCATGTCTACTTTAGGCTCTAACTCGACTTACTGAGGCTTCCAAATAATTTCTATGACATATTTGCGAGATACGCTGGTTATTCTGCCTCTGGGCCCTTTCGACAGACTCCTAAAACATCCTTCTGGGATACACTGGTCATGTCGGCTCCATAAATATGGACATAATTGATTCCTAGCACATCTCTGCAAGATACGCTGGTCAAATACAAGTGATCCGAAGTCTCGCAAAGACATTATCAGGAGTGCAAGCCTTCTTTTCTCTCCCAAACATGTCCTAGCTGACTTCAGAGAGATTACATCGCGTTGGCCAAGTCTCGAACAGACTCTATCACGTCAGCCAACTCTCGGACGGCTCCAAACCCATCGACCAAATATCAGACGGCCTCAAACCCGTCGGTCAAATATCTGACATCCTCAATCGCTTCAGCTAAATATCAGACGGCCTCAAGCCCGTCGGCCAAATCTCTGACAGCCTCAGTCATGTCGGCAAAACCTCAGACGGCCTCATCCGAACTGAGCCATCTCGTCTGAAGAGTTTTATACATGCGTAAAACTCAGGAAAAAGCCTCACCTAGGTCTCAAGCCTATTTCTCAGCATCTCAAACACACTCACGGCTAGTAAATTGGGCCTGAACTGTACATGTCTATCCAAAAACGTGGATAAGCTCTCTTGAGCTAAGCATGCTTAACAAAGGGACCCACAAGCAATAACACGGTCTCCACGTGACATATGTGTCCGGCCATGGAGAAAGGGTGTTCAACATCAGCTTCTCTCATACTCTACACACGATTTCTGAGGTATTCCATGTCTTTTCACGTGACTCATCCTAGTCATTCTCACAAATCAGAGAATACCTCTCTATCTTGGCTGACTCGGCTAAAAAGAATATTTATCTCTCTCGACACATTATCACAAAAGCTGACTTAGCTTCATGCAAATAAGGGGATATCATTTAGGGTTTTGGTCTGGCGGTATACGGCACGTGTGATAAATACCTGTCCTAATTCTCACCGAAAAAGAGAGTAAAGGCGATGGATTAATGAGATAAACCCAATCTAGTTTATCTCTATTTATTCCTAAAGAGGCATGAGAAGTGCTCCGCTCGGCATGGAAAACAATCCCTATCTTCACCGACCTGAGATTAGAGAATTCAGCTGTAAATAGGTCCTCTATTTTTCCAAGCTAACACAACTTTCTCATAACCTATTAGCACAATATCTTGTTCTCTGATCTCTCTCTCCATATTCTTCCCTCCCTAAGACTGGCCCTAAGCCTCTTCCTTGTGACTGAAACAGCCTTTGAACCGCCACTGTGCGTGGTTTAGGCGAAGACTGTTCGTGCTCCACCTCCCGTCACTCACTTTCAGAAACCCTAGAATCCCAATTTAGCCTCTCACCGATTTTCGGTAAATACACCGGTCACGAGATGAATTGGGAAGTTAGTTGTAATTGATCACAAGTTACCTTTGGGAAGAAAGGTGTAACCGCTCACAAGCTAACTCAGGAAGTAAGGTGTAACCGATCACAAACTACCTCTGGGAAGCAAGGTGTAACCTGTCACAACCTGGTTTGGGAAACATGGTATAACCGATCACAACTTATATTGTGAGGTTGGTACAACCGATCTCAAGAAGCTAAACCGAGTTTCTAATATTCACATATCTCTGTATATTTTGTGTGAAGCTTGGAATTAGGGTTTGCTAAGAAACTTCTTGATGTTGACATATTTGAACATGTACATAACTCCTATCATTTATTGTTCAAAGATATTCCTTAATACTCAAGGTGATCCCTAGTCCGAAAAAGTGAAAAGCTTTTAATTGTGATTTTCATCATATATGTTTTAATTACCAGCATTTAAAACATATCCTCTAGAAAATATTATTAGTTAATGTGCTAAACTAATAATAATAAAAAAAATTCTATGAGAGTTTCCGGAAATATTGGTTAACATTTATTGGGAATAGCAAAACCGAATTTAGGTACTTTAATGCATATCTTGAGAATATTTTCAGTTTTGGAATTTCCTTGTTGTCCGAACAACCTTGGTCTATAAATACTTGAGTTTGCATTTCTTGCAAACTATCCTAAGAGCCAGGCAAACTTCCTTTCTTGTTGTTTCTGGTGGAGTCGTCTATTCGGAGAGGAAAGTATCCTAATTAGGTGAAATCTCCTATGACCGCTCGTTTAAAGACTTCTATGGGATCAAGAAGCTCTACGAGTACCGTTGGTGGGAAACTAGATAATTGCAGTGTTATTAGTTTTCGATTATTGATTTGATTGACTAACGGTTGTTGAAACTTTGATTGCACCTAGTTTGTTTATTATTGAGAATCTTCTCTTCTGATATAAGATTCCCTCATACTAGATCAAAGTATCAACTGGATATTTAGAATCATCTTCGGATCTAAGACATCTTATGATAATCCATTGTTAATAGACTCCGTTCTTTGCGTGGTTGATTAAAATAGGATTCAAGTATTGTTGTGCAGGTATTTGAAGGCAATAGAAGATTTGAAGACGAAGAAGAATTCATATTAGTTTTCGTATCTTGTGGATTTAATGCACAAACCTTGATCGGCTGGGATCCAACTAGAATCGGTTTATCTTAGATAGACTTGATTGATTAGTTGCGTGAGATCGACAACTCTCTATAGTTTCTCTTTAAGATCTATATCGTTTGAGTGCGAATCTAGAACTTGATTATTTTAGTAATCAATATTTAGATTGATTTAACCAGACAAGGGAGTTTATTAGATTAAACATAAGAGCCTTTATCAACGGCTCATCAAATATATTTAGCAAGATTGATTAGAGTGGTTACCAAATAAATTCTTCCTTTGCTATTTGGAATACGATCCAAAGGACTTGATATTCACGTGCGTGACTCTAGAAGTCGAAGGCGCAGGGATACTGAGGGAACTAAGTAGCTAGGGGTAGTCTTCTTGGTCTCAACTATACGAAGTTGGTATTAGATTTTGTATATCGGCTTAATTTTGAGAGTATTCAAAACTGAACTAGGTCCCGTTTTTTTTTTTTTTTTTTTTTTTGCATTTGCGGTTTCCTCGTTAACAAAATCTTGTTGTGTCTTTTACTTTGTTTTCCGCATTATAATTGTTATTATAATTAAGTAAAATACACAAGTGTGTTAACTCCTTAATACTTGATATTGATCCTATAGAGTTTCGGTTATTTCCAAACCTATTATCAAGTACACACTTTGTTGTCATATCTTCTCGATCCTGTATCCATAGTTAATCACACAAGTGATCTTGTTGTTGTATTGTCTCGATCTCGTATCCATAGACGATCACATGAAGTGTGAACCGAATTTGTTGTATTGTCTCGACTAAGTCCATAGACGATCACATTCGGTAGAGGACTTATAGGTTGATATTTAAAAGACTGTGGTGTATTTGGGTACCCTCGTCTTTTCAGTTGGTATCAAAGCAGGCAAACACAAAAAGATCTAACAATCTGTGTTTGGTGTGATCCGACTTATAAGATTTGAATCTAATAGATGATTCAGTTAATGTAGAGAAAGATGATGATAGACTGTAGTTACATCATACTCTTCACAAAGTCAATTTGTTTTCATATCCTGAAAAATAGCTCAACACGGCTAGTTCACTCGTTGAACACAATTCAGGGAATATTAACCATAATGAGTTAATAAGAAAACAAACACTTGTGATCCACGAGTCAGATTTAGATGATAGTGATGAGATTAAATTTTTCATAAGGCTTGCTGAAAAATATAATATAAAAGATAACATATATTATCCATCTGTCAAAAGGACTGTCAAAGATTCTTTGACAAAAAACAAGTCTCATGAAGAAACTGTGCTTCAAGAAACTCTTGAAATTCATGAGCTTCCTGACATGATGAAAATCACATCTAGTTTATATCAAGATGAAAATACAGTCTTGTTTCCTCTTGAAACTGAATCTGAAGGTTCTGACAATTATCCTAAAGTCAGAAAAGATTTATTAGTTAAGACAAGGATATGCGATTCTCTCTTTCAGAATCTCTTAACTAATAAACAACATCTTAATTCAAACAGTCTAACCACCAAAAAGATTCAAAAGAGATGTATTTCAATACATAATCCTATGACTTGTATCCGGTCAAGAAAAACTGTTTCTTACAGTGATAAGGATTATTTCTCTGAACGTGACAAAGATCAACTTAAATGCACACAAACTAATGATTTCAAATCATGTACATTTGTTATTGATCAATTTGTTATTGTAAAATTCGTGCTTGATCTATCTGCATCATAAACAACTTAAGTATTTTCTAAAAATGGAATCATACACCTTTTAGAATAATACTTTCGGTCCATACTAAGAAAGTTCATGATAAATTTGTACAAGATATATTCAGACTTTCTTGACAATAATAATTAGGAAAATCTTGATTTTATTTCCGAACTTAAGTATGTTCACACAAATTTTTAATCAAATAAAATACCTTTTTAGAGGTTCGAAACTTGGAAACTAAGTTTTATTTGATATATAAAACATCTTAAAAAAGCTGATTCTTTTCTCCACAATTAGATTGCGGTTCAAGATGGGTGAAAATGCTATTGATATTGATTCTCAATACAGAAGCTTGAAACTTATCTCCCTTCTGAGATTAAGTGCTATTTCTCAAGAGAACATAAGAGAAATAAATTTTCTATTGAGCTAATGTATATGCTAATGCGAGATTTCGAAATTGCTCGTGAATAATTGTAAGCTTCTGTAAAGAATGAGGAATGGCTCGATTCAAATCTTCTGAAGATGATTGTGGAATATGAAACTTTTGAAGAGGAAACTCAATCAACTGAAAGAAAGAGGAATCTCAAGAACTTGAACACTGAAGAAACCTTAGTGAACAATCAGAGCACCTCTAGGGATTAAGTCATATGCTGAGATACTTGATCCAGAAAATAGACATCAATGTGTTGATTTATTTCGATATCTTGTATAAGGTCTATTTTGAATAAAACAATAAATATTTATTTATGAATAAAATTATTATTTTCTTTTCATGTGATAGTTTCCGATTGCATAGTGAAAAGACGAGGGTACCTAAATACACCACAATCTTTTTGTTTCAACCTATAAGTCCTCTTACCGAAAGTGGCCGTCTATGGACAGAGTCGAAATGATACAACAAATCGGTATTCACACTTTGTGTGATTGTCTATGGATACGAGATCGAGACAATACGACTACCAAAGTGTGATACCTGATAATAGGTTCAAACTTAACCAAACTCTATAGGATAGCTATCAAGTATATCAGAGTTAACGTTTGTGTATTTTACTATTAATTATAATAAACAATTATAATTGCGGAAATAGCAAAGTAAAAGACACATCAAGATTTTGTTAACGAGGAAACTGCAAATGCAGAAAAACCCCGGAACCTAGTCCAGAATTGAATACTCTATAAATTAAGCAGTTATACAAAATCTACACCAACTTCGTATAGTTGAGACCAAGCAACTACCCCTAGTTCACTTAGTTTCCTAAGTATCCCTGCGCTTCCGACTTCGAAGGTCACACGCTGGTACAATTCCTTTGGATCGTATTCCAAACAGTAAAGGAACAACAAATCTGTTTGGTAACAACTCTTTTGATTCTTTCAAGATACATATATCTCAAGTCATACGCAAAGGCTCTTCTGTTTAATCTAATAAACTCCTTTTCCTGGTTAGATCAATCTATCCAATAACTACAAAAGCAGTTAAGTTTAGATTCACAATCAATCAATATAGATCTCAACGAGAAGCTATAAAGCGATGTCGATCTCACGCAACTAATCAATCGAATAAATCTGATTCTAGTTGGATCCCAGCCGATAAAGGTTTGTGCATACACAAAGATATGAGAACTAATAAGAAATCTTCTTCGTCTTCAAATCTTCTTAAATCTTCAATAAAAACCTGCTTAATACCACTTAAATCTCTTGTGATCAATCACACACAGAACAAAGTCTGTTAACAATAGATTATCACAAGATGTCTTTAGATCTACAAACAGTTCTACAGATCCCGTTGATGCTTCGATCTAATTTGAGTGAATCTTATATCACAAGAGAAGATTCTCAATAATAAACAAACTAGGTGCAATCAAAGTTTCAACAACCATTAGTCAATCAAATCAATCGAAAACTAATAACACTTCAATTATCTAGTTCCCACAAACGGTACTTGTAGAGCTTCTTGAGCCCACAGAAGTCTTTAAACGAGAGGTCGTAAGAGATTTCACCTAATTAGGATACTTTCTTCTCCGATTAGACGGCTCCACTAGAAACAACAAGAAATGAAGTTTGCATGGCTCTTAAGATAGTTTGCTAGAAATGAAAACTTAGGTATTTATATACCAAAGATGTTTGGACACCAAGGAATTTCCAAAACCGAAAATATTTTCAAGATATGCACTAAATGGTAAGAGTCGGTTTTCCTAATTCCAATAAATGCTTGTCAGATATTTCCGAAATTTCTCAATAGAAAATCTCCAATTAGTAAATGCACATTACTATTTTTTATTTTCTAGAAATATGCATTTAATTGTTGGTAATTAAAGCATATAAAACCAAAAACCTTAATTAAAAGATTCTCAATTTATTTTGGCACAGGATCTCCTTGAGTACTAAGGAATATCTTTGAACAATAAATGATAAGAGTTACTGTTCGTGTTCAAAGTATGTTGACATCTTTTCTCTATAAATCCTTATTCATATTTACATGGATTTACATTCTTGGAATCGGTTATACCACATTTCCAAACAAGTTTAGAATTGGTTGACCTGTATTCTAAGATAACTATGTGATTGATCAAATATCAAATCACATACACGGGTTCAATCGGTTCTACCAATCACTAGGATCGGTTATACCTCAATATGGAAATACTTGTGGTCGGTCACACAAGTTACCAGGATTGGTTACCATATTCCCATGGTATTGCTTGTGATCGGTCACACCAGTTCCAGGACCGGTTACCAATTACAAGGATCGATTACACAATACTCTGTGATCGGTTACCAATTACTAGGATCGGTTACACCAATTACTAGGATCGGTTACACCAATTACTAGGATCGGTCACACCAATTACAAATATCGATTATACCATCTCATGGTGATTACATCGGATCGGTTACACTAATTAATAGAAACCAGTCATCAAATTCATAAGCCAGGAATTATGATTAGTTATACCAAGATACATAACATAGTTACGATCGGTTCTACCATCTCACACATATTGGTAATCCAAAGATTTGCAATGAATAGCCGAACCAATAAGCCTAATGATTTCCCTTTCGATTCACGAAACAAGTTCATGAATGTGCTTCCTTTAAAAAAATGTAAAACATTGTTTCCTAGGATGAAATATTCACCATAATCCATTCACATAATCATAACAGTATATACAATATTATGTCGATGTCATACCTACGAAGTTCAAAAGATAAGCGTTATACTTAGTAGTATGATTCCCTAATACTATGATCATACAATTATGACCATGTCACATCACTAGAGTATTATATAATATGTACAGTATATACAGCTTCGCATTTATGTTTTCAATATAGCACGACTTGAAAGATACGTTAGAAATGAAACAGTTAAATTCAATATTACTAACCTCAAGTGGAAGGATAATGTCGTCATTGTAGTTCGCTAGTTTTTCACATTCTTCAGGTCTTCGGAGTAATACTTGTATGTCTCAACATTCCTAGACTTTCTAGTCTAACCTAAACGAAGTTGACTCCAGTATATAATCAAGCGACTTTAGATGAGTTTTGACACACTAAAATATGACTACCGAAATTGACATACCAACGCTTGATGAGTTCAACCGAGCTATGCTCTAACAATCTCCTCTTTTGTCAATTTTAGTGACAAAACTCTTATTACATATGGATAAACAAATTACAAAAGAATTCATTTTACATACGCTTGATTCCAAGTTTCAACAACACAATAACCTGCATATATTCAATCAATAAATGTCGTTGTTAACATTTGAATAACAAAAGCTTTTACTCCCCCTAAACGTAAGCTAGGTAAATATTAAATCCGAATATCTTTGTTATTCCCCTTTTTGTAGTCAGAATACTACAACAGCAATATGATATATTTCTCCCCTTTAGTCAATTCTTTACTCTTTCGTTAGATATAACGTTTAAGCACAATTGTCCTTTCATTAGTGATTGCAAATCACTTTTTTACTCTATATATTTCTCCTCCTTTGTCACAGAATGACAAAGGTTAGAGCAAATACAGGTCAAACTGAAAGGATCTTACAAATCCAAAAGACTTGTAAACAACCTATAAGAGTTAAGCATGAAGATTTCACATACCACTTTAGATAACCAATATTAAAACCGAAACTACAAGTAATTTAGTTTTAATACGTTATCAAGGAAAACTATTGCCCGAAGCAATTTTCCCTAATAGTTTAACAAATTGACTAAGAAACTTAGTTCCCTTGTTAAACCGATTGTACACATACAATCGCTTATTTCGATAAGACCAAAATAAAAATCATAATTAATTTTATTTTTCTCCTGAGGCTCTAATTATTCAGACAATAACTTAGACCTTTCTCTTTAGACAAGACAAAAACACTAGGTTAGTTAACTAGTTTTTCTTGCCAAGGCATTCGATTAGACTTGAATAACTGAATCCTTCAATTTGATAAGTCTAACTAAGATCAGAATTAACTTAGTTTCTCTTATTCGGAATCGATTTGGACTAAACAAATGATCCCGTATTTTGTTAAGCCATAAACAATACATACAAACCAAAATAAATTGACTTGCACAATTATTTTCTTAACCGGAAGCAATTGAGACAAACACAGACATTATAGCACCGCAATTGTACCGAATTTCGTTAAGCAAAAACACTTGATACCCAACAATAAAAAAGATACCAAACAATAAGCCAAATAAATTGACACCGTTTTTCTTAACCGGAAACAATTGAATCATACACGCACACACATCCATACACATCATAATGGAATATATCAATTGTACCAAAATTTAATGGTTAAAGTTCTAAAATCGGTTAAGCATGTTTTCATACTCATGAACAAATGCATTAATAAATTAAGTAATGCAATCTTTGCAAACCTTGGCTTAATGTTCATGAATTGATTTCGATATAAGCACTTTGTACAATTACGAATCAATCCGATTTTGTTTCAATTGTTTCTTATATACTTCTATGAGATATATATAATTGAACAACTCTATGAGTAACACAATTAGATTCATTTGATTATCTTTCATGATTGATTGATCATCAAATTTGATCTAGAAGTGTTAGATGAATGTGGTTAAGACAAAACTATTCATGTGGCTAACTTCGGTTAACTATTGTTGAGCCAACTCAATATACACGTTTAGGTACGGTTACCCATATCTAAATGAAGGTATATTTCATTTGTGTGTAACAAGCTAAGACCATCTAACGGTGGAGAGATATTACTTTGGTTTTAAGCAAACTTAGCTTGAATCTTAAATCAGGTTTTCATCTAACGATGAATATTGAATGCTTTGTTTCTAAGCTAACTTAGCTTTGATTGTAAGCAAACCCTGATTTGAAAGACTATATAAGGGAGAACTCTAGCAACTGGAAAACCTAATCCCGACACTTTCATGTGTCCTAGTTGCGAATAGATTCGATTCTCCTTTAACCTAGGTTTTTCCAAAACCATTATAGGCTAACGACTTGAAGACTTCATTTGGGATTCGTGAAGCCATACCCAAGTATTTTCTCTATAGTTGCGTGTTCTGATCTTACTTGTTCCATCGTATTGAGTATTATGTTCTCTAAGATTTTCTTGAGATTTATCTCCGATAGGTAAGAAATAAAAAGTAATCACAAAGCTCTTCGTCTCATTCTTTGTGATTCCACAATAACTTCTTCTACTACCATATAGTTAAGTTATTGTGAGGTGATTGATATTTTGTTAGAGCATAGCTCGGTTGAACCCACCAAGCGTTGGTATGTCAAGTTTGGTTGTCATATTTTAGTGAGTCAAAACTCATCTAAGTGTCTCTTGATTATGTACTAGAGACAACTTCGTTTAGGTTAGACTAGAAAGTCTAGGAATGTTGAGACATACAAGTATTACTCGGAGACCTGAAGAATGTAAAGAAGCAACGAGCTACAATGACGACATCATCCTTCCTCTTGAGGTTAGTAATATTGACTTGAACTGTTTCATTCCTAATGTATCTTTCAAGTCGTACTATATTGAAAACATAACTGCGAAGCTGTGTATAGATATATTACTCTAGTAGTGAGAAATGATAACATGATCATGGTATTAGGCAATTAGACTATGAAGTATAACGATTATCTTTTGAACTTCGTAGATATGACATCGACATAATCTTATAAATGCTGTTATGATTCTATGTATGGGTAAAGGTGAAGATTTCATCCTAGAAAACAATGTTTTACATTTGTTTAAAGGAAGTACATTCATGAACTTGTTTTATGAATCGAAAGGGGAATCGCTAGGCTTATTGGTACGGCTATTCATTGCAAATCTTTACATTACCAATATGTGTGAGATGGTAGAACCGATCGTAACTTTTTTTATGTATCTTGGTACAACTAATCACAATGGCTGACTTATGATTTGGTATGACTAGTTTTGATTAATTAGTATAACCGATCCTAAGTAATCACCTGAGATGGTACGATCGATATTTGTAATTGGTGTGACCGATCCTAGTAATTGGTGTGATCGATCACAGAGAATTGTGTAATCGATACTTGTAATTGGTGTAACCGGCCCTAGTAATTGGTGTAACCGATCCTGGTAATTGGTGTAACCGATGTGACCGATCACAAGCAATATCATGTGTATATGGTAACCGATCCTGGTAACTGATGTAACCGGTCCTGGTAACTTGTGTGACCAATCACAAGTGCTTCCATATTAGGGTATAACCGATCCCAGTGATTGGTAGAACTGATTGAACCCATCGATATGATTTGATATTTGATCAATCACATAGTTGTCTTGGAATACAGATGAACCAATTCTAAACTTGTTTGGAAGTGTGGTATAATCGATTCCAAGATTGTAAATATGAAAGAGGATTTACAAAGAACAAATGTCAATATTCTTTTGACATGTACAATAACTTTTATCTTTTATTGTTTAAAAATATTCCTTAGTACTCAAGGAAATCCTGTTCCGAAATAAATTAAGAATCTTTTAATTAAGGTTATTAGTTTTTTATGCATTAATTACCAGCAATTAAATGCATATCTCCATAAAATAAAAATTAGTAATGTGCATTTACTAATTGGAGATTTTATATTGAGAGAATTCGGGAAATATTGGACAAAACATTTACTGGAATTATGAAAACCGAATGGGCATTTATTGCATATCTTGAGAATACTTTCGGTTTTGGAAATTCCTTGGTGTCCAAACATCCCTGGTCTATAAATACATACGTTTGCATTTCTAGCAAACTATCCTAAGAGGCAGGAAAACTTCATATTTTTGTTGTTTCTGGTGGAGCCATCTAATCTGAGAGGAAATTACCCTTATTAGGAGAAATCTATTATGACCGCCCGTTTAAAGACTTATGTGGGATCAAGAAGCTCTACGAGTAACGTTGGTGGGAAACTAGATAATTGCAGTGTTATTAGTTTTCGATTGATTTGATTGACTAATGATTATTAAAACTTTGATTGCACCTAGTTTGTTTATTCTTGAGAATCTTCTCTTCTGATATAAGATTCACTCAAACTAGATCGATGTATCGACGGGATCTTTAAAACTGTTTGTAGATATAAAGACATCTTGTGATAATCCATTGTTAACAGACCCCGTTCTGTGCGTGATTGATCGCAAGAGATTCAAGTGGTGTTGTGCAAGTTTTAATTGAAGATTAAAGAAGATTTGAAGACAAAGAAGATTTTTTATTGGTTTCTCATATCTTTGTGTTGCACAAACCTTGATCGGTTGGGATCCAACTAGAATCGAATTTATTCGATTGATTAGTTGTGTGAGATCGACATCACTTTATAATTTCTGTTGGAATCTATATCGATTGATTGAGAATGTAAACTTGACTACTTTTATAGTTATTGGATAGATTGATCTAACCAGGCAAATGAGTTTATTAGCTTAAACAGAAGAGCCTTTGCATATGACTTGAGATATCTTTATCTTAAGGAATCAATAGAGTTGTTACCAAACAGATTTGTTGTTCCTTTACTGTTTGGAATACGATCCAAAGGAATTGTTCCAGTGCGTGCACTCTGATAGACGCATTTATGTGTCTATTTTCATCTCTATTGTATATATTTTTAGTACCCATTTTTGTACTTATTATGGTGTTTTATGTCTTTGAAGGTATTTTTAGAGAAATAAGCTCTTGCGACGAAATTGGCTCGTAAAGTGGTGTTTTACACCCCAGGATGGAGTACTAAAGGCACCCCAGAAATGCACCGGAAGCACCCCAGAAATACACCGGAGGAACCCCGAAAAAATGTTGGAAACACGCCAGAAAAAGTGTTAAAGGCACCCACCAAAATTACTAAAGGCACCCTGAAAATGGATAAGGGCGCCCCAAGGCAGCCGAGCTGCTAAAGGCACCCGCGTTTTGGATTCAGGGCACTCACCTTTCTTCATCGTTTGAAAGAATTTTTTGGCGGGAAAATAAACTCATTTCACTGTTAGATTTTCGATCGATTTTTGGACGTGATTTAGTGAGATTAAATCCCTGAAACTTAATGGGTAGACGTGATATGACTATAGAAAGCTGGTATGGGTGTTGTTTCCGATCAAATTTGGCTTAATTACGTGTTTCAATCCAAAACAGTGGACACAAGTTTTCACGGGTTCAAGTGAATTTGACACGAGTTTGAGGCATGTAATGCATGAGTTTCGAGTGTGTTGCACTACAAAGATTCGTGAAGAAGATAAATAACGAAGTTTGACAGCTGAGAACGCGTGGAAGATCAAAAAATGGAAATTTTGGCCGTGGAGAATAATATTGATAAATGAAGATTATTTGGGAGATATGGCCGGATTAAAGGAGGATTAGGAGTATAAATAGAGTTCTACAGGTACAAGTAAGGGGTGTGGAGAGTTTGGGGAGCTTAGGAGAGCCAGAGAAGAAGAAATCACAAGTTGCAGAATTCAGTTTCTGCTGCTGCTGATGATGATGAACGCGAAGAACATTGGACGCATGAAGAACGTCGTTTTTCAACAGTGACAACGACAACTGTTTGTGGGTCGTATTGCGACAGTGTCAACAACACTTCATTTTTATCGTTCTCTGTAACAGCTCGGTTTGTAACGAACAAAAGTGTTACAAACCCGGTTTTCATCAATTTTTCTCCTATTTCATCATTTGTGAACCATTTTTGAGCATTAATAAAGATGAATTTTGAGCATGTTTCCATGATAATGATGAGCTAATTCTCGCGTAATCAAGGCACGGAGGAAGCTATTTATGCATGGATAATTGGTAACTATTCTACTTTTCTCTAATTTGTATTTTATAATTCACTCAATCACTACTTTGTAGAATTTTAATTGCTTGCACAATTTTTCCTAATTAGTTGTGATTCAATTAGATAGGTTATGCTTTGGTTAGATAATCTATGCTTAAGGGATACAATTAATGTTTGAGAATATGCTTGATAATTTGTGAATTAAGAAAAAGATATTTTAAAAATAATTAGAGTTTTGGAATTCTTATCATCATTTATTCATGTGTAATAGTTGAATCTAGTGTCTTGGTTATTTTCACTCTAAAAGTTAAATCCTTAGTCCCAGTACCTCTTGCACCAATTGTAATATTTTTGTATATAATTTTTATTAATTTTAAAAAACTCGAATCTTCACAAGTCTGAACGAACCCATTCTTACCACTATTTAAAATTGCATCACACTCATCGAAGTCGGAAGCGCATGGATACTGAGGAAACTAAGTGAACTAGGGTTAGTTTCTTGGTCTCAACTATAAGAAGTTGGTTCATATTTTGTATAACGGCTTAATTCTAAAGTATTCAATTCTGTACTAGGTCCCGGGGTTTTTCGGCATTTGCGGTTTCCTCGTTAACAAAATCTTGTTGTGTCTTTTACTTTTCTATTTCCGCAATTATAGTTGTTTATTATAATTAGAAGTAAAATACACAAACGTTAACTCCGCTTTACTTGACAGTGATCCTATAGAGTTTGGTTAAGTCCGAACCTATTATCAAGTAATCACACTTTGGTAGTCGTATTGTCTCAATCTCGTATCCATAAACAATCACACAAAGTGTGAATACCAATTTGTAGTATTGTCTCGACCTTGTCCATAGACAATCAATTTCGGTAAGAGGACTTATAGGTGGATAAATTAAAGATTGTGGTGTATTTGGGTACCCTCGTCTTTTCATATTTCTAGGATGTTCTTCGGGAATATAAGACCGGATTATCAATTGGTTCATGTTCACCTTGATTTATCAAAATACGGAACAAAAACTTCATAGGTACTTCTGTGGGAGACAGATTAATCTATCGGAATAGACCTATCTGTGGGAGACAAATTTGTTTATAAGTCTTCGACTTTAGGTCGTAGCAACTTTTAGTTGTGTGTGAGATCAGCTAAGGGAATCAAGTGCGTAGAGTCCTGCTGGGATTCAGAGGCGTAAGGAACGTGACTGTACCTTAATCGATGTGAGACTTAGTTAGGGATCAACTACATTCCAATCCGAAGTTAACTTGTAGTAGGCTAGTTTCTGTAACGGCTTAATACAGTGTGGTGTTCAAAACTGGACAAGGTCCCGGGGTTTTTCTGCATTTGCCGTTTCCTCGTTAACAAAACTTCTGGCGTCTGTGTTATTTCTTTTTCACATTATATTTTCTATATAATTGAAATATCACAGGTTGTGTGTAGTTCAATCAATTGGTAAACCCGACCTTTAGTTGTTGGAAAGAAATTTATTGACGCTTGGACATTGGTTTTTTATACCGTCCAAGTTATTCTCATACCAATCAGTTCACGGATTCCATCCTATTGATTTGCTGATTGATTTGAGAAAGAGATATAAATCTTAGATATCTTTCCTTGATTGAGTCTGACTATCTAGTTGATTCTCTCGGAATTATATTGGACTTAGTCCATAAAGATTGCCGAACGAAATATTAGGTGTGGTTGTTAGACCCATGCTTTTTCAGATATATCATTAAGTGCAAGTTCAAATAAGAACTCTCCCCCAGTGTGTTGTCATCCTCTCGCAAGAACAAAAGAACAACAGAACAACAACAAAAGCAACCTTTACCAGAGAAAGGTTGAAACGGTTTTAACTAATGCGTGCCAATAGCAAAAGTTGAAAACCCGAAACACATATGTTATGCTAAACACAACTCATGTAAACATAAATTGATTCAACATATTGTGACTTTTCACATATGAGTTTCAATCGGAACACCTTATGATCCTTTGAATAAAGCCTTCCAACATGGGCTAGAACTTAATCCAGCTAAATCAAAAATCCACACAAACCATTAGGGTCACATCATATGAGATCGAATATTAAGGTTAATGAAAACCGAAATCAGACATCCCATAATTCGAATTTGCAATACATCAAAAAAATTCAACAGAAAATCACGTATTGCAATTACCTCAATCTTGTAGGGAATTAAATTACGAGACCAACGCAAAAAGAATGAGGTCGTATGGACTAATCACACCAATTACCAGGACCGGTTACAGTACTTGTAATGGGTCATACCAATCACCAGGGCCGGTTACAGTATTTGTTATGGGTCATACCAATCACTAGGACCGGTTCCAGTGATTACTTGTGATGGATCACAACACTAAACTGTTTTAGACATAACTTTTGCATATAATGTCCGAATTCAGTGATTTTTGGTTCGTTTTAACTGTAAAAAAAAGAGAGCTACACATATATAATCAGTAGATATCAACATAATAAACTCAAAATTACCGTTTCTATTAAAAGCTCAAATATATATATAGAAGGTATGAGTAGAGAAGAAAATAAATCTTCCTAAATATGTTAATTAGTCATATAATAACCGAGAGGTCATGTGCTTCCTTACCCTTCATAAGATTGAGCACAATGGTGAGCATGCACATTCCAACACAACTAAGTTGTGTTGAGTTGAGCCTTGTCTTCTTTGTCATAAGTGACTAAGACAGGATCATCACTCTTGACCTCTTGCTTAGTTTTCTTATTACTCTTGTTCCATCTCTTGTTTTTCTTCTTTGATTTGTGATGAAGAGTGTCATTATCACAACATTCATTCGTACAAGATACTTTAGACATCAAGATGTTTTTCCTTAGTCTTTCCAGAAAACTCCCAAAAACATTGTTACCAACATTTATCAATTGAGTGTCATTCTTATGACTAACTTTTGGTCCCTTCTTGGCTGTGGAGGACTTAGGGACCCATTTATGGATGTGTTTCGCATGAGCGGCTTTCGCCATCATACCATTAGGACCATTTCCCTTTTGGATACTTTGCGAAACATCCTTTCTCCAATTTGGAACATCAGATCTTGTCTTTACATTTACAAAGTCATCTCTCCTTCTATAATTGGGTCTTTTATGAGATGACCTTGTCGAGCGATAGGCAAAATTTGAACTATCATTATAATAATTCTTTTGCCTCAACTTAGGACAATAACGATCTGAGTTCTTTAGGGTGCAATATTAGCCAATTCGTTTGATACAAAAGAAAGTGCATCCTGCATCTTACGAACTTTGCATCCCCATTGCAAGTGTCCTTTATTACTAGAATAATAACAATGCCTAGTGACATACGAAGTATGAGTTTTAATGCTACCTTTTTGTGGATCCACTTGCCTTGGAGATCGACGATTTTTTTTTTTTTCTTCTTCTTCTTCTCCTTCTCCTTCTTATTCTTCTTTTTCTTCTTATTATTCTTCTTATCTTTGTTCAACGTTGTTGCTTTATTGACATTAGCAAAAGTGTTTTCTTTGATTGATGCTGGTTGAACACAATTCTTAGGCTTGACAGGCTTTTCTTATTTACAAGAAATAAGAGCATCTTTGACATCAATGAAAGCCTTTGGTTGAGAAGAATTTATAGCTTTAACAAATTTTATCTCATTGTTATCATTGGAAGCACTTGATTCCTTATAATATCCCAATCCTCGTGTATCACCATGAAATCTTCCCGCTTCTAACAATGAGGATAAATTGTTTGTGCTCTCATATTGGACTTTTTCAAGTACAAATTTTCTTTTTCCAACGTATTGATTTTATCAAGAGTACCAGCTAGATCAGTGATGTAATTTTAAATAGTGGTAAGAATGAGTTCGTAAGACTTGTGAAAGCTAGATTAATTTAAACTAAAAGTAGAGAAAATTTTAATCCAAATTTGTTTTTGTTTTTTTTTTAGAGTGAAAATAACCAAGACACTAGATTCCACTATTACACATGAATAAATGATGATAAAGATTCCAAAACTCTAATTATTTTTAAAATTTCTTTTTCTTAATTCACAAATTATCAAGCATATTCTCAAACATTAATTGTATCCCTTAAGCATAGATTATCTAATCAAAGCATAACCTATCTAATTGAATCACAACTAATTAGGAAAATTATGCAAACAATTAAAATTCTACAAAGTAGTGATTGAGTGAATTATAAAATACAAATTAGAGAAAAATAGAATAGTTACCAATTATTCATGCATAAATAGCTTCCTCCATGCCTTGGTTACGCGAGAATTAGCTCATCATTATCATGGAAATATGCTCAAAATTCATCTTTATTAATGCTCAAAAATGGTTCTCAAATGATGAAATAGGAGAAAAATTGATAAAAACCGGGTTTGTAACACTTTTGTTCGTTACAAACCGAGCTGTTACAGAGAACGATAAAAATGAAGTGTTGTTGACACTGTTGCAATACGACCCACAAACAGTTGTCGTTGTCACTGTTGAAAAACGACGTTCTGCGTGCGTCCAATGTTCTTCGTGTTCTTCACAGCAGCAGAAAATGGAGTTTTCCTGCAACTTGATTTCTCGACTCTCTCGTTCTTCCTAACTGCTCCCAACTCTCTCTATCCCTTTCCTCTACATCCCAGAAGCTATTTATAACCCAGAAGCTCCTCCAAATCTCGTCAATTACTCCTAACAATCTTCACAGTAAAGAAAAATTATTCTCGGGAATAATTTCTTATTTTCTTTCTCTGCGTGACATGAATTGTTCTGTTTATCTCTTTACGCTTCAAATATCCCTCAGTCAATGCAGAATAACATTCCAGGATAATATATCTTCCAATCAATGAGTGTCTTCCAAAATATTTCAAAAATATATTCCGAGAATAAAACACCCTCTGTTTGATGAGATTCTGTGATTTAATTGAAATGAATGCACTTACCACCTCTGTTGTGATCTAACAGGCTGGTACATATCCGAAACAAGATGAAAATCCGACTGAATCTTCCTCAAAATATCAAACATCAAATACGCAGGAACTGAAAATTTGAATTCAGAATTCCCGCCAAAATTTTCTTTTCAAACGATGAAGGTGAAGTGCCCTGAATCCAAAATGCGGGTGCCTTTAACAGCTCGGCTGCCTTGGGGGTGCCCTTATCCATTTTCAGGGTGCCTTTAGTAATTTTGGTGGGTGCCTTTAACACTTTTTATGGGGTGTTTCCAACATTTTTTCGGGGTTCCTCCGGTGTATTTCTGGGGTGCTTCCGGTGCATTTCTGGGGTGCCTTTATTACTCTATCCTGGGGTGTAAAGCACCACTTAACGAGCCAATTTCGCCGCAAGAGCTTATTTCTCTAAAAATACCTACAAAGACATAAAATAACAAAATAAATACAAAATCGAACACTAACAATATATACAATTGAGACATATTAGACACAATAATGCGTCTATCAATCAGCCTCAAGGAGTTTTTCTCGTGAGATATATTCACCTTCTTTCTCTTAAAAACTATTTTGTTGAGGATTAACCCTTGCTTTAGATTCAACAAGTTTCTTTTCCGACAAAAAGAGATCTTTTCGAAGATTTTCACATTCTAATTTCTTAGAATTTAGCTCGTCTGTACGATCCTTAAGAAGAGAATCATTGGTGCAGCAACCAATATAATATCCTTGAAAAACGCTCTTCAGTTTCTTGTTCTCACGACAAAGAGGAGTCATAACACCAAGAAAATCCGAAGTTCTCAGTTTTTTATTTTTCAAAGGATCCAGTAGGTTAGAATATCCTGAGGTATCCTCTTCTACATCTCATTCAAAATCTGAGTCATCATCATCTGAAATTTCATCCAACCCCTTTTGTAGACATACTTTCCACTTGTCATCAGTTTCTAAATCATTAAAAAGATTAACTTGTCTAGTAGATTCTTTCGAGATGATTTCATGAAGATCCTCAGGTATTGATTCGTAGATGCCATCATCAAGTGTTAATTCAAAACACTTGATACCTTGCTTTATGTTAACTGAATCATTCTCAGGTTCAATAAAAACCATTTTTAGATTCCAGTCTTATAGGCTAGATCGCACCAAATACATATCGTGTTTGCCTGCTCTGATACCAATTGAAAAGACGAGGGTACCCAAATACACCACAATCTTTTTGTTTAAACCTATAAGTCCTCTTACCGAAAGTGGTCGTCTATGGACAGAGTCGAGACAATACAACAAATTGGTATTCATACTTTGTGTGATTGTCTATGGATACGAGATCGAGACAATACGACTACCAAAGTGTGATACTTTATAATAGGTTCGGACTTAAACAAACTCTATAGGATCACTATCAAGTATATCGGAGTTAACGTTTGTGTATTTTACTTTTAATTATAATAAACAATTATAATTGCGTAAATAGAAAAGTAAAAGACACAGCGAGATTTTGTTAACGTGGAAACTGCAAATGCATAAAACCCCCGGGACCTAGTCCAGAATTGAATACTCTCATAATTAAGCTGTTATACAAAATATACACCAACTTCGTATAGTTTAGACCAAGCAACTACCCCTAGTTCACTTAGTTTCCTCAGTATCCCTGCGCTTCCGACTTCGAAGGTCACGCACTGGTATAATTCCTTTGGATCGTATTCCAAACAGTAAAGGAACAACAAATCTATTTGGTAAAAACTCTTTTGATTCCTTCAAGATAAATATATCTCAAGTCATACGCAAAGGATCTTCCGTTTAATCTAATAAACTCCTTTGCCTGGTTAGATCAATCTATCCAATAACTACAAAAGCAGTTAAGTTTAGATTCGCAATCAATCAGTATAGATCTCAACGAGAAGCTATAAAGAGATGCCGATCTCACACAACTAATCAATCGAATAAATCCAATTTTAGTTGGATCCAAGCCGATCAAGGTTTGTGCATACACAAAGATATTAGAACTAATAAGAAATCTTCTTTAATCTTCAATAAAAACCTACACAACACCACTTGAATATCTTGTAATCAATCACACACAGAACGGAGTCTGTTAACAATGGATTATCACAAGATGTCTTTAGATCTACAAACAGTTCTAAAGATCCCGTCGATACTTCGATCTAGTTTGAGTGAATCTTATATCAAAAGAGAAGATTCTCAAGAATAAACAAACTAGGTGCAATCAAAGTTTCAACAACCGTTAGTCAATCAAATCAATCGAAAACTAATAACACTTCAATTATCTAGTTTCCCACCAACGGTACTCGTAGAGCTTCTTGATCCCACAGAAGTCTTTAAACGAGCGGTCATAAGAGATTTCACCTAATTAGGATACTTTCCTCTCCGATTAGACGGCTCCACCAGAAACAACAAGAATTGAAGTTTGCCGGGATCTTAGGATAGTTTGTTAGAAATGCAAACTTAGGTATTTATAGACCAAGGATGTTTGGACACCAAGGAATTTCCAAAACCAAAAATATTCTCAAGATATGCAATGAATGGTAAGATTCGGTTTTCCTAATTCCAATAAATGCTTGTCCAATATTTCTGAAATCTCTCAATAGAAAATCTCCAATTAGTAAATGCACATTACTAATTTTTATCCTCTAGAGATATGCATATAATTGCTGGTAATTAAAGCATATAAAACCAAAACCTTAATTAAAAGATTCTCAATTTATTTCGGTACAGGATCTTCTTGAGTACTAAGGAATATCTTTGAAAGTATGTTGATAAGAGTTACTCTTATCAGTAACCTTAATGATAAGAGTTATTGTACGTGTTTAAAGTATGTTGACATCTTTTCTTTGTAAATCCTTATTCATATTTATATGGATTTACATTCTTGGAATCGGTTATACCACACATCCAAACAAGTTTAGAATTGGTTGACCTGTATTCCAAGATAACATGTGATTGATCAAATATCAATTCACATACATGGGTTCAATCGGTTCTACCAATCACTAGGATCGGTTATACCTCAATATGGAAATACTTGTGATCGGTCACACAAGTTACCAGGACTGGTTACATCAGTTACCTGGATAGGTTATACCATATTCCCATGGTATTGCTTGTGATCGGTCACACCATACCTGGACCCGTTACCAATTACAAGGATCGATTACACAATACCTTGTGATCGGTCACACTAATTACTAGGATCGGTTACACTAATTACTAGGATCGGTCACACCAATCAAAACTATCGATCATATCATCTCATGGTGATTACTTAGGATTGGTTACACCAATTAATAAAAACCAGTCATACCAAATAATAAGTCAGGAATTGTGATTAGTTATACCAAGATACATAACATAGTTACGATCGGTTCTACCATCTCACACATATTGGTAATCCAAATATTTGCAATGAATAGCCGAACCAATAAGCCTAATGATTTCCCTTTCGATTCACGAAAAAAGTTCATGAATGTACTTCCTTTAAACAAATGTAAAACATTGTTTACTAGGATGAAATCTTCACCATAACCTATTCACATAATCATAACAGTATATACAAGATTATGTCGATGTCATATCTACGAAGTTCAAAAGATAAGCGTTATACTTCTTAGTCTAATTCCTTAATATTATGATCATACAATTATGACCATGTCACATCACTAGAGTATTATACAATATGTACAGTATATACAGCTTCGCAGTTATGTTTTCAATATAGCACGTCTTGAAAGATACGTTAGGAATGAAACAGTTCAAGTCAATATTATTAACCTCAAGTGGAAGGATGATGTCGTCATTGTAGTTCGCTACTTCTTCACATTCTTCAGGTCTTCAGAGTAATACTTGTATGTCTCAACATTCCCAGACTTTCTAGTTTAACCTAAACGAAGTTGACTGTAATATATAATCAAGCGACTTTAGATGAGTTTTGACACACTAAAATATGACAACCAAACTTGACATACCAATGATTGGTGAGTTCAACCGAGCTATGCTCTAACACATAGCATGTGAATGAATGTTTATATCTTTGTTATGTGATTTTGGTTTTGTGAGATGTCTGATTTCGGTTTTTATTAACCTTAATATTCGATCTCATATGGTGATGCCCTTATGGTTTGTGTGGCTTTTTGATTTAGCGGGATTAAGTTCTAGCCCATGTTGGTAGGCTTTATCAAAGGATCATAAGGTGTTCCAATTGAAACTCATACGTGAAAAGTCACAATATGTTGATAATTGATGTCGTTTTATAGTTGTAGTGGTAAAAAGGTTCGTTGCTCGAACTTGTGAAGGATTTTCGATAATTAAATAGAATTGTTTTGACAATAATAAGAAAATACCGAAACTTTGGATTCCACCATTGACCAATTAATTGATAAACTCTAATCAATATTCATGCAATATTCTTCTTTAAAGTGATTCTAATATTTGCCTCTAATAGATTTTTGAAGTAATAATTGTAAGCACGAAGCATGAAACATCAAAAGTATTAAAACCAAGCATGTCCCATCAAAACACTTCACAACTACTCAATAAAAACCAATTTTTCTTTTAAGTTCTATGCAAAAAATCATGTAAAATAATTGCAATAAATAATTAAAATAGAATTATACCACTTTTCATGGAACAATGGCTTCCTCCGTCGCCTCGGCTAAGGGGTTTAGCTCCTCATATTAATCACTTGCTCAAAATACATATTTGGTGTTCAAAAGTTGATTAAAAGAGTGAAAAGTGCTAAGCAGCGGATTCTGTAGTTGCTGAAGGTCTAAAACAGAAGTCCGAGTCGTTGCTGAAGAGCTTCTGTGACTGATGGAAGATGCGACCGTACCTCGTTGTCACTGAAAATAAGTCTGCCACTGCGACTGATTCTGAGGGTCTAATGTTCTTCGTCTTCTTCTTCACAGCAGCAGCAGGAAAGTTTCTGAACTCGACTCTGTGATTTTTTTCTCGCTTCTCTATAGCTCTAAACTTCTCCAAACTCCCCCAAATTGTTCGTATATCTAAATATGACTTGAATCAACCTATATATAGCCTCCAAACCACAAAATTACTCGAGTTAATCCAAATATTTTCTTTTTTCTTCACCGCACGTTATGGGATTTTAATCTTCTTTTTACGCGTTAACTTGGTTTCCAAACTCTCTCAAACTCTCTCAGGACTGAATAAGGACTCCATACACTCCTATCTTGCCGTAAACTCTTCACAAATTCTTTTGTAAACCGAAAATAACTCAAATTGTGAATTCTCCCTGTTTTGCTCCAACACGGATTTATATCCCTGTTTAATCGATTCTACAGCCCATACCATACTTGTTTATCCTTAACAGAGTTAACCCAACGAAAATCAGCCATTGAATCGCCTTAAAAATCGTCCAAAAATCAAACAGAAAAATTCTGTTTTCTGTAAAGAAAATTCCCGCCAATTTTTGTTTTGAAATTTTTAGAAATTTGACCTCCCCCTATCCAGTGCCGGTCTGTGCTTAGCAGCTGCTTGGAAATGGGTTACCCCTTATCCAAAATGAGAGTCCGAATAGCAAGTGTCCTCCCAGGAGCCTTTAGTAACTTTTCGAGCCAATTTTCCCAAAAATGTTTATTCCCCAAAAATACCTACAAAGGGATAAAATACCAACATTAGTACAAAAATGGGTACTAAAAATATACACAATAGAGATGAAAATAGACACATAAATGCGTCTATCAATAATCAACTTATGTTTACATAAGTTGTGTTTAGCATAACATATGTGTTTCGGGTTTCAACTTTTGCTATTGGCACGCATTAGTTAAAACAGATTCAACCTTTCTCTGGTAAAGGTTGCTTTTGTTGTTATTCTTTTGTTCTTGCGAGAAGATGACAGCACACTGGGGGAGAGTTCTTATTTGAACTTTCGCTTAATGATATATCTTTGTGGGGAGTAGTGGTTGCGGAAATTGAGGTAAACGATTTTTATTGTTAGTTAATCGTTTTTCCTGTTTAAGAAAAGCCTGTTTATATTGCATATATTTTGCTTTTGTTTAACAAAATTTCTATACAATTGATATGTTCCATTATGCTATGTATGGATTGATTATATGATTCAATTGTTTCCAGTTAAGATTTTTTTTGTCAATTTATTGGCTTATGATTTGGTATCTTCTTTATTGTTGGGCATCAAATGTTTTTGCTTAACGAAATTCGGTGCAATTGCGGTGCTGTAATGTTTATATTTGTTTCAATTGCTTACGGTTAAGAAAAATAATTGCAAGTCAATTTATTTTGGTTTGTATATATTGTTTTTGGCTTAACAAAATTACGGGGTCATTTGTTTAGTCCATTTGATTCCGGATAAGAGAAACTAAGTTAATTCTGATCTTAGTTAGACTATCAATTTGAGGATTCGGTTATTCAATTCTAATCGAATTCCTTGACAAGAAAAACTAGTTAACAAACCTAGTGTTTGTCTTGTCTAAAGGTAAAGGTCTAAGTTATTTTCTGAAATAATTAGAGCCTGATGAGAGAAATAGAGTTAATTCTGATCTTTATTTTGGTCTTGTCGAAACAAGCGATTGTATATACGCAATCGGTTCAACAATGGAATTAAGTATCTTAGTTAATTTGATGGACTATAGGGAAAATTGCTTCTGGCAATTGTTTCCTTGATAACATATTGAAACTAAATTATTTTTGTAGTTTTGGTTTTAATATCGGTTATCTAAAATGGTATGTGAAACCTTTGTGCTTAACTCTTATAGGTTGTACAAGTCTTATAGATTTGTAAGATCCTTTCGGTTTAACCTTTATTCTCTCGAACCTTTGTCAAAGGGAAAAAAATATATGGAGTAAAGTGATTTTTAATCACTAGGAAAGGACAATTGTGCTTAAACGTTATATCTAACGAAAGAGTAAAGCATAGACTAAGGGGGAGAAACATATCATAATGTTGTGTAGTATTTAGACTACAAAAGGGGAATAACAAAGATGTTCAGATTGAATATTTACCGAGCTTGCCTTTAGGGGGGAGTAAAAGCTTTTGTTATTCAAATGTCAACAACGACATTTATTTATTGAATATATGCTGGATATTGTGCTGTTGAAACTTGGAATCAAGCGTATGAAGAATGAGTTATTTTATAATTCGTTTAGCTCCATATGTAATAAGAGTTGTGTCACTAAAATTGACAAAGGGGGAGATTGTTAGAGCATAAATCGGTTGAACCCACCAAGCGTTGGTATGTCAAGTTTGGTTGTCATATTTTAGTATCAAAACTCATCTGAAGTCGCTTGATTAAATACTAGAGTCAATTTCGTTTAGGTTAGACTAGAAAGTCTAGGAATGTTGAGACGTACAAGTATTACTCCGAAGACCTGAAGAATGTGAAGATGTAACGGCTACAACGGCGACATCATCCTTCTACTTGAGGTTAGTAATATTGACTTGATCTTGTTTCCATTCCTAACGTATCTTTCAAGACGTGCTATAGTGAAAACATAACATGCGAAGCTGTATATATTGTATATAATACTCTTGTGGTGTGACTTGGTCATAATAGAATGATCAAAGTGTCAAGGAAAACATATTACGAAGTATGAACACTTATCTTTTGGAACTTCGTAAGAACGACATCAACATAATCTATTGTATATAGTTATTTGATTATGTGTGCATTATATAGGAATGATTTCACCATAGGAAACAATGTTTTATAACATTTGTTTAAAGTAAGTACATTTATGAACTTGTTTCATAATCGAAAGGAAATCATGATTGGTCTTGTTATTCCTTGAATATATTTTGGATGACCAATGGAAGATGACTTTGGTAGAACCTATCTTAACTTGTTGAGATTTATGGTATAACCGGTCATAGCCTATATAATATAGTTTGTTGTAATTGGTCATGAGCTTCATTGTAGATCTAGTTATAACCGATCATAAGCTATATTGGAATGCAAGTTGTAACCGGACATAAGTTACTTTGGGAACCAAGGTATAACCGGTCACAAGAAGATCTTGCGGATTGGTTTTTACCCGCAATTTTGCGGACGGATATGGGTAAAATCCGCGGTTCCGGACTTCTTGCTCCCCACTGATAGACACATTTATGTGTCTATTTTCATCTCTATTGTGTATATTGTTAGTACCCATTTTTGTACTAATTTTGATATTTTATCTCTTTGTAGGTGTTTTTGGAGAAATAGGCTTTTGCGGCGAAATTTGCTCAAAAAAGTTGTTAAAGGCACTTGGGAGGACATTTGCTATTCGGACTCTCATTTTGGATAAGGGGTAACCCATTTCCAGGCAGATGCTAAGCACAGACCGGGATTGGATAGGGGGACACCTTCTTCACGTTTTGAAAATGAAAATTGGCGGGAAATTTTGCCGCACGAAGAACAGAGTTAGGATTGCGATTTTGGGTTAGTTATGAAGAGATTAAATCTCTGATTTTTCTTGGGCTTGCTTCTTAACCATCAACAGACGAGGTATGGGTGATTGAATGGACTGTTTTGGGCTAGATAATCGGGTTTTGATAAAACAGGGAAGAAAACAAAAATATATGGAAACAAGCAAGTTTTCAAAATTACACATGGAAGTTTCGTGGGATTTAGGAGAAAATATCTTCCCTGTGATTTGGAAGTATCATATACAGAGATATCTTGGGACAAAATCAGAGAAAACACGTGAAACAGAGATAAGAAAATAAATATCGCAACTTGTGGAGAAAGGAAAAAAATCAAAGTTATTCTCGGATTTTCTTGGCCCTATGATGTATAAAAGAGTTGGTTCGAGTCCTAGGAAGGGGAGGAACACTTGGAGAGAAGTTTGGGGAAGTTTAGAGCCTTAGAGAGCCAAAAAAATCAACTTGCAGAAACTCGCCTGCTGCTGCTGAAGAAGAAGAAGACGAAGAACATAAGACCCACAGAGTCAGTCGCAGAGGCAGACTTCTTTTCAGTGACAACGAGATACGGCCGCTCCTTCCTGCAGTCACCGAAGCCTTTCAGCAACGATTCCGTCTTCTGTATTAGACTTTCAACGACTACAGTATACCCTTTTCTCCCTTTTAATCAATTTTTGAGCCATAAACATGTATTTTGAGAACACGATTAATATGAGGAGCTAAACCCCTTAGCCGAGGTGACGGAGGAAGCCATTGTTTCATGAAAAGTGGTATAATTCTATTTTAATTAATTTTTGCAATTTTTTATATGATTATTTGCATAGAACGAATATAGAAAAATTGATTTTTATTGAGTAGTTGTGAGTTGTTTTGATGGAACATGCTAGGTTTTAAAACTTTTGATGTTTCATGCTTTGTGATTACAACTATTACTTCAAAAATCTATTAGAGGCAAATATTAGAATCACTTTAAAGAAAAAAATTGCATGAATATTGATTAGAGTGTATCAATTAATTGGTCAATGGTGGAATCCAGAGTCTCGGTATTTCTTTATATTTTTGATATAAATTATTTGCATTGTTGAGTTTAATTTAAGTCTAAAAAAAAATCCTTCACAAGTTCGAGCAACGAATCATTTTTACTACAACTACAAAACTCATCAATTTTTGGCGCCGCTGCCGGTCACAAGAAGATCTTGCGGATTGGTTTTTACCCGCAATTTTACGGACGGATACGGGTAAAATCCACGATTCCGGACTTCTTGCTCACCCCTACTAGTAATAGTATACAACACTTACTTGGTAGGTTAGGTTCCCATAGCAACGAACCATTACACACTCCACTCAGGCCCAGTTTTAATAAGATATATAATGAACAATGTTTTGGGGACTAGCCCAAAATAGTGGGGGACTACTCTTAAAGTTTGGAGGTGGATATTTGAAGTAATTTTGGGTCACCCCTTATCTAATATTTTTTTTAATACCAAATTTACCCTTGGTAATTAAATGAGTTAGATTAGTTAGTGTTAGTGTGATGAATAATTAGTGATTAGTTAGTGATTAGTGAGTTATTAATAGGATAGTTTTGTTAGAATGAGATGAAGAAGAAGGAGAAGAAGAAGAAGAAAAGATGAAGAAAAATAGGGAAGAACCCAAAAAAATTTATTTTGAGTTTAGTAAATATGATATGAGTGATTCATGTGATGATACCTCCTCCTCAGAATCAGAACCTCCTTCATCTCCTAAACTATTTGTCAATACTTCTAACGATCCGGGTATGAGTTATTTCTTAGATGATGAATGTTTTTTTCCCCAAACTCAAGCTAACGACCCAAATGATGAATTTTATCAGCCACAACCAGAATATGAAGTTATGGTTACTCAGGTATGTCTCAAATTTAGTTAATGTAGCTTGAATTGTGCAAAAAATAGGCCAAATCGAAAATTTCAGGAAGAAATTTCGTCTAGGTGATAGTAGTTCGGTTAGCAATTCTGCCAAAAAGGTAGCCGAACTCTCCTGTATGTGCAGTTCGGTTACTCATTTCAGCATACGCAGGTAACCGAACTCTGTTTTAATGGAGGTTTTTGAGAGTTCGGTTATCTTTTTCCAGAAAACGTTGCCGAACTAATTTTATAGAGTATACAGTTAATGGTTCGGTTCAGTCGAGTTTATTCCTTTTGTTACCGAACTTTATGTTCGGCAAGCTCCCAAATCACCTTCATTGTTTAGATAACCGAACTCTATAGTTCGGTTTAGTCGATTGTATTAATTATGTTGCCGAACTAGTTTTGAAATTTCCAAAGAACAAGTTCGGCAAGATCGCATTTTTTTTTTCATAACCGAACTTTTTGTTCGGAAGGATCGCATATTATGTTTACATTGCCGAAAATATTTGTATTTCTTATTTTTAGTTGGTATTGACGTTGTGCTATTACTCGTAGGTTGCATCTGATCCAATAGAACCAATAGAAAATCAACCTACCCCTGTTGATATTTTGTACGATGACACGTCACATCACTACATGAATGACTTGGTATTCAAAAGTCCTTTAGAGGCAAAGAGTTGGGCTAGACAACATGCACTAAAAGACATGTGCGTATTAGTTTTGAATGGGAGAGAGACCAAAACTCGCTTTGAAATGGTTTGTGAGAGAAGCGGTGATCCCGATAAAAGCCACAAGAGGAAGGGTTATGTTTATAAAGGAAAGACAAATAGGAAGAACAAAACTTTCTCAAAGAAGATTAAATGCCCATTCAAGCTTACATTTAATTACAACAAAGAATTGGGTGGATGGGTTCTCTACAAGGTTATGGAAGGTTGTCATAACCACCCTCGTCCGGAGCATCTTGAAGGACATTTCATGGCGGCCAAGCTAACTCCTGAAGAGATGGACAAGGTAGCTAAAATGAGGAAAATGGATCTTTCACCGATTCAAATGCTCCAAATACTAAAGGAGGATAACAAGGATAACCACTCATCTTTGTCCACCATTTATAATGCAATAGTGATAATTAGAAAGAAGGAATGGAGAGATAGACAAGTGATGCAACAATTGTTTTTTTTGGCCAAAGAGAAAGACTACGCGGTTCAAAAGGATGTGGATTCGGACGGAGAGATAACACAACTCTTCATTGCGCATCCAACGAGTGTTCAATTGGCTCAATGCTTTCATGAAGTTCTCATAATAGATTGTACTTATAAGACGAACAAGTACGAGATGCCATTGTTGAATATTGTTGGGCGTACTTCGACGTAGTCACCGTTTACCGTGGCGTTTTGTTTTTTAAGAGACGAGCAAGAACCTAGTTACATTTGGGCACTACAACAAGTTAAGGCAATCTTCCGAGGTGATGATATTCCCGGGGTTATAGTGACCGACAATGAAGTCGCATTGATGAATGCAATAGAGGTAGTGTTTCCATTAGCACACAATATGCTTTGTACATTCCATATATGGTGTAATTTGATAAATAGGTGCAAGCCAATAATTTGTCCACCCAAGAAAAAAGGATATGAAGAGATTAAGATGCTACCGGAACATGAACGAGCGGATGCAAAAGAGGAAGTTGAAAAACAATACGCTCTAAATTACGCTAAATGGGTTGCTTTCAACAGTGAATGGGAATCATTGTGTTGGTCTCTTACCGAGGAAGAGTATCATCTAAATCTTGCGGAGTTTATCGGCCATTGGGATACTCCCGATTATCCCGGTGTTGTATCGTATGTTCTTCGCCAATGGTTGGAACCACACAAAGAGAGGTTCGTTAATGCCTATACCAACCAATATAAACACTTGGGAAATCAAGCGACAAGTTTAGTAGAGTCGGCTCACCATCGGTTGAAGAAGAATCTTTTTGGATGTGTTGATAATTTCGTAACCGTGTGGAATGCTATGGAAAATTACTTCAAGCGCGACATTGATAGAATTAAAGAGAAATTCCAAAAAAGCCGTATATTCAAAATGACCGGAAAATACGCCGACCACCCATTGTTCAAGGGAATCCATTACAACGTATCTCGCCAATGTATGAAGTTGTTGATCATAGAAGTCGAGTTGATTGATAAGTGGGAAACCAAGAGGGATGAGGTGTGTGTATGTAACATGAAGAAGTCTATGGGACTCCCTTGTCGCCATATGATAATCAACTACGAGCATGGCGTAATCCCTTTAAGCGACATTGATCCATATTGGAAGCATCTAAGTTTCATCCCTCCTCCAAAGGGAGAAGAAGCCGGAGAGGAGTTTGGTGATAACGACATGGGTAGAACCGTACTAGAGATGTATCGTGGCATGAACAAGCTCCAAAAACAAATATTTTGGGATGACATGAGGAAAATCATATATCCACAAACTTCGGAGATTGTTTATGAACCGTCAAAAGGCAAACGCAAAGGTAGGCCAAGCAAAAAAGAAACTAAAAAACAACTAAGAGAATATGCAAAGGTGTTACGTAAGAAGAAAAGTGAGCAAACCCCATTTACTAGAGATCCATCGGCCCATGAGTATACCGCGGAAATGTACTTGGAGCAAACCAAGAAAAGGGGTAGGAGTATTGAGGAGAAAGGCGAAACAAGTGAGCGAGATTTGAAGAAAAAAGGTACGATGTGTCCATCTCAACCAAGCCAACCATCTTCCGGCGACGTGAAGCTTAAGTCTCCAATTTGCCCTATTCAACCATCTTTCCTAGACGTGAAGCTTGATGCTCCAAATAAAGACTATTTGAATGATCTACCTCTATACATTCGAGAATACGTTATATCCACCGAAGACGTTCCTCCGGATGGTAATTGTGGTTTTCATGTTGTCAATCAGCAACTTGGGCCTTTCATCGAAGGTGCAAAGCTAAATAATGGATGTGCAATCACTCATATAAGGCAAAGGTTGTTGTCCAAACTAAAGGAGAATCCGGCATTTTACAAGACAATGTTGTGCGATGGGGTGGGTAGTCTCAATGAGCAATTTGTTAAGTATCAACGTCGTCTTCATGGGGGCCATCCGATCACAAGGGATTATTGGATGAGCATACCGATATGTGGACACTTAATCGCCGAGGCTTTTAATTGTGTGGTTCATTATTTCTCAAAGTATGCTAGTTTCACCTTCACCCCAAAAACAACCGTATGTGTCGAGCAACTCAAACGAAGGAGATGTGTGATGGCATTGATTAACAACAACCACTTTATAGGCCTTCGTTTAAAACCCGATTGTCCACTGCCTCCAATATCCGGAAACTCTTTTTGGCCTGCCTTTAACTACAATATAATGTTGGGTTGGTGTATTATGTATGAGCATAACATGGAGATGTGGAAAGCTTTGTCGAAATCTGACGAAATTGTACATGAAGGTCGAATTTCACTTGATGATGATTAAATGACACATGCAATGTAACTAAGTATGCTTATCAATGTAATACTATGTTTTTTGAAGTGTGGTATTCATTATCGAGATAATCTTAGTATTCTATTGAGTTGATAGATAATAGTTCGGCAACCTGTATTTTTGTGCAGGTAACCGAACTAAAGTTCGGTTACCTGGTGAAAAAATACAGTTTGCCAAACTCATGTTATATATGAGTCTTCAGAGAAAGTTTCGGCTACCATTGATATAATACTTTAAAACCGAACTTTCTAGTTCGGTTACAAGCTAGAAATTTAGAAAACCGAACTTTTAACCTGAAGCCTCAGGGGAGTTTTCGGCAACCAGTTTAAATGTTGCGAGGTAACCGAACTCTGTCTTCGGCAACCTTGTAGCATTTAGCTGTTCACCGAAAATTAAGTTCGGTTACAAGCTAGAAATTTAGAAAACCGAACTTTTTAGTTGAAGCCTCAGGGGAGTTTTTGGAAACCAGTTTAAATGTTGCGAGGTAACCGAACTCTGTCTTTGGCAACCATTAATTAGTTACAGGTTACCGAACTAACCTGTGTTTAAATTTCAGGTTGCCGAAAAAAATCCTGTATTCAAAATTTCTTCCATATAAAATTGAAAATACAAACCCAATTTAAATTAAAAACAAAAACAAGATTCTAAAACAAATATAAAAGTTGTTATACATACCAAACTACGAAATCCATAACTAATAAGTTTTTTGAAACTAAAACCATACGAAATCACTAACGACCACCACGACGAACCCTTTTACCACTTCCTTGTTTACCACGATTTTTAGGTTGAACTTCCTCATCACTTGGGGTTTCATCTACTCGTCCGGTTTCCTCCATGGCGTGACTTGAACATTCTCCTTGTTGTCGACCCCTCTTCAATTGCTTAGACCTACTTGGCTCCATCATTCTTTTAGTTATAAGACCCTCCCACTCGCCGTAGTAGTAGGTTTGTTCCTTAGTCGACATCGGCTCTCCACTGCGGATTTTAGCCATCAATTTCTTCAATAATTTCGTACCCTTCTTCACCTGATTCCAATTTTAAGCATAAGTAAATATATTTTCAATACTTTCAAACAACAAGGAAGTATAAGAGAAGACATTTTCTTACCACATTATCCCATAACATTTTTGCTTCTTCTCCACAAATAGGCATCTCCTTCTGACCTCTCTTAGCCTCTCTCTCCTTTGCCTTCCCCTTCGCCTTATCAGTCTTAGCTTGTTGTTCTCTATTTATCACAAAAGGATGACTAATTTCTTGATAAAACCCCGTATAATCTTCATCACATGCATTTACATCTCCACCACAAGGTACACAATCACCTAAAGGTAAGTAGTAGTTACGAAGTGCATTCCAATGTCCTACCGTAGGAGTTGGTTCATGTTTTGGAACAAAATATTTCTCGGTGTTCTTTGTTCCTTGAACCACCAAATTGAAATTTTCATTCTCCACGTCGGGATCCATTTGGACACAACAAAGTTGTCTTAGTATTCTCCTTGGATTATATATTGCGTAGCCATTAGGATACCAAATTGGTCCATAGTATGCCGAGACGGTAGAGAAACCATTCATATCTTCTTCATCTACAGGGACATCATCGGGTACGGCGTATGGGTGAAATACCACATCGTTCACCGTAAGTTTATCCAATTTCTCCCTCAACGAAGTCAACTGCTCTTCTTTAGACTTCTTTTGTGCGTCCAAAAACAACCATTTTCCCGCTGTAGGTTCGTCATAGGGATAAGCTGTCTTTTCCATAGCCAATCCCAATGAAGGGAAGTGGTCATAAATCCAAACCTATGCGAAAATACAAAAATATTAACCACATACATGAAAATTTATTTGAAAGCAGAAAATTTTGGGGAATAATTTGCTAACTAACAATGTAGAAAGTTACCTGAATAAGAGTTAAGTAACCTCCAATTTGATTTGTCTTAATCCTCGACCCTTTGCTCATCTCTCCTAGAACAAAAGCAAGCACCCCAGTGGCCCAAGAGTATTGGTTAATCTCATCGAGATTCTCCAAAAGCTGTAGATAATGTGCATCCACCCTATTTCCAGAAGTGTCTGGGAAAATGACGGTTCCTAGCTGATATAACCAATAAGCGGTGACATGATGCCTAAGGGTCTCCTGGTCCATCACCAACTTTCCTTTCTCCACCTTCTTTCTTGTCCCTCCAAAGGCTTCCTTCAACTTTACCAACTTGAATTTCTTCAACCTCTTCTTAAAGGCTCCATTTGTCTCTCTTGGATTATACTCATCGCCACGTTTAGGGGACCTCACAGAACGTCTAAACTCACATTGAGCCTTTCTTGCATCCCATCCTAGACATTTTAGAGCCAATTCTTCAAGAGCTTCATAATGCATCGAGGGGTTGTAGCCTTCTCGAAGACATTTACCTTCCACTGGTAAGCCGGTTATTCTCGAGCAATCGTCGGGAGTAATTCCCATCTCGCCAAATGGAAGATGAATTGGGTACGAAGGAAATTACCTGCGGATTTTCATTTTGAGGGAATCAGACTCCTTGGTTGATGTTTGATGCTTCAATTCGTCTCCCAACTTTGCTTGAAGTTGTTTATCAACTTCAAATTGATTTGGGAGATTCGCTATGCTAGCCAGACCCGGACTCAATCCGGGAATTCTTGGTGTCTGCTTAGAACGCATTGTTTTATAAAATTGATTAATCGACGATGAATTATTTCAAATCGTCGATGTATACGAAGAAGAGGAGAAGAAGAAGAAGAAGAGGAGAATAAAAAAAATGTGTTTTAAAACTGATTTTTGGTTTTTATTTAGGGGTTAGATTAGTGGGTAGTGGTTAAATTAGTGGGTTATTAAGATTAGTTATAACCTTAATTAGGATAAGGGCAGATTAGTCTTCTCTAATCTTGTAGGACACCCCTTAAAATTTTGGGTGGACATTTGAATAAGAAAGTAGTCCCCCACTCCCTTGAAAACCCCTTTCATCCGCAGAGCTTCATTTGTGCGCTCAAGAAACCTAAATCAGTAAATCATGAAGAGAGCAAAAGGAATTATAGCTTCACTCAGACAAATCAACTCACTTCTGCTGAGTCAATCTTCCACAGTTCGGTCTCTTCATTCCCAGGTGACTCAGTTTTCTCACTTCTCTCAAAATGTCTCTCCATCTCTATTTAGAAAACCTAATTTTAGTAGTATATATTATGTTGATCACAAAATAAAACATTTTTCATCAAAACCGGATTTGACAGTAGATTTAGTCATGAACAATGATTGGTCTGATGAACTTGAACACGAATTAAGGAAGTCGAAACCTACTAATAAAAGCGTTCTGTATGTGCTAAGAAAACTTAGTAAAAACCACCCTATAAAAGCATATAATTTCTTCAAATGGGCGTATGATAATAACGATGGTATTACACCTAATTCTTCTGTTTATAGTTTGATGTTAAGAGTTTTAGGTCAGAAAGAATTTATTAAGGAATTTTTGGTTGTAATGAAAAAAATGGCTGATGAAGGTTGTGAGTTAGAAGAAGCGAAATATGTGAAAATATTGGGGAATCTTAGGAAAGAGAAATTGAGTGGTGTTGCTGATGCTCTTGTTGATTTTTTTGAGGAAAGGGTTAAACAGAGTGCGGTTGATGCTACTGTGAAATCTGCTGTAGGTGTTATTCGAGAGTTGGATTGGAGTGATGAGGTTATAGGAAAATTGGAGGATATGAATCTTTTGTTAAATGAAGATATGGTGGTGCACATTTTACGAGGACTCCGTGGGTGCCCTTTGAAGGGTTTACAGTTTTTTGCTTGGGTTGCAGACAAGAGGGGATTTAGGCATAATGCTGTGACTTACAATGCGGTTCTTAAGGTTCTTGGGCATGAGGATTCCATTGAGAAGTTCTGGGATGTGGTGAAGGAAATGAAGAATGTGGGTCATGAGATTGAATTTGATACATATGTTAAGCTTGCTAGGCAGTTTCATAAGGGTAAGTTGATGAAAGATGCTGTGGAGCTGTATGAGTTGATGATGGATGGACCTCATAAACCTTCAGTCCAAGATTGTCGTACGTTGTTACTTCAAATTTCATTGCACCCCGACCCTGAAATTAGCTTGGTCTTTAGAGTTGTGAAGAAGCAAGAGTCAATGGGTCATTCTCTTTCTAAGGCTGACTATGACGGGATTCACAGGTGTTTGATGAGTGTGGGGAAATTTGATGAAGCAGAGGACATTATGGAAACCATGAAAAATGCAGGTTATGAGCCAGATAACATCACTTACAGTCAGGTTGTTTACGGGCTTTGTAAAGCAGGGAGACTAGAGGAAGCTCGTCAGATGTTGGGTGAAATGGAAAGTAAAGGACGCACTCCTGATCTTAAAACATGGACCATTTTAATTCAAGGACTTTGTGTGGCTGGTGACGTTCATAAAGCTTTAACATGTTACACTGACATGGTCGGAAAGAACTGTCAATTTGATGCTGATCTGTTGGCAGTCTTGGTAACCGGTTTGTGTAATTTTAAGGAGGTAAGTACTGCATATACCTTGGCTGTTGAGATGATTGAGCAAGGTCATCTGAGGCCATGGCAAGCTACATATAAGTTTTTGATAGAGGATCTTTTAGCAGAAAGAAAATTTGAAGAATCGATTAAGCTTCTGTATTCAATGAAGAAGCATAACTACCCGCCATTCCAAGATCCATTTGTTCAGTATGTATCAAAGTTCGGGTCCGTTGATGACGCCAGGGAATATCTAAAAGCATCAACTGTAAAAGAATATCCATCTAATTCCGCTTACGTCAACCTTTTTCAGGCATTCTTTAATGAAGGTAGGATTTCTGAAGCCCAAGATTTGCTTTACATATGCCCGCAGCATATTCGCAACCATAAAGACATTGTGAATAAGTGGGGTAAGCCAAAGCCAGTTATTGTGAGTGCCTGAAACTATTTTGTATTGCAATGGGTGCCTGAATTACAATATCACTAGTTGTAACAACATTCTGTTATGTTAATCAAGATTCCGACCTATATATCTCTGAGTTTGGATCAACTTTCCGACTAAAATAAATTTATGGTTTGTTATCACTTTTTTAAGGTTTTACATGTTACTATGAGACCCTTCTATTAGTACTTGGGCTTCCAACTCAAAACCAATTGGCAATGAGTGGAGTGGCCCTCGTGCTTATATTAAGGAGTCATGCTTAGGAAGTAGTCTATGTGGGACTATTTTATTTATCTTCAACATGTCCCCTCCATGTGTAGTGCTCTTTGAGTCCTCTACATCGTGGACCGCTGTATGGTTGCCCTGCCTTCTTGGGTCTTACTAGATTTTACGTCTAATATGGGGCCTAGCTCTGATACCATAATATAATTGAATAAACTGTAATTCATTGATGAAGAAAATGAAAAATACAGTTGCAGAGAGAAGCAATACAGAAAAATTGTTCTCTCATTGCCAATTGAGTAGTCATGCTTAGGAAGTAGTCTATGTGGGACTATTTTATTTATCTCCAACATCCCCCCTCCACGTGTAGGGCTTTTTGAATCCTCTACATCGTGGACCGCTGTATGGTTGTCCTGCCTTCTTTGGTCTTATCTTACTAGGTCTTACGTCCCATACATGGCCTAACTCTAATACCATATTAGCACTTAGGTTTCCATCTCAAAACCAATTGGCAATGAGTGGAGGGGTCCTCATACTTATATTGAGGAGTCATGCTTAGGAAGTAGTCTATATGGGACTATTTTATATATCTCCTTCATTGCTTCCTGATGAAGTTGCCAACTATTGGTTTCATGCTCATCGATATGATACACTTATATGCTTGATCGTTACACGATAGACACTGGCATCACAATGATTTTGGGCTGAAAATTGGAACCTAACTTTGTAATTTCCTCCCTAATTATATGTTCACATCAGTTTCTTTTTCGAGGGAAACAGTTCGAAAAGTCTTTCTAATTTCCTCGGTGTATTTAGTCAATGGCTGCATTTAAATGTTGGGTGTTGGACAAAGACCCAATTACACAACATAACAATTGCATGTAGTTCCTATTACCTTCAAAAGGCTACATCGAATACTCACTTTATGAGGTGTGCACTGAATGCAACCCTATAGTACACCCTCCAATTACACCATTCACAAATATTGACTACTTAATTTTTTATTTACATATTCAGATGTATTTCAATTTATTCTCTTTAAACATCATTGTTTCTCATAAAATATTTAATTTAATTTATTTAATTTGGTTTCTATTTTTTTTCTTTTTTCTTTTTATCGTTTTTTTTCTTTTTTCCTGATAGTCACTTATTTTGATGCAGTTAAGAAGCAAATCCCAGACCAATTTTCTATGTCTGCAAGAGATTCCATCTTGTGGCAGTGCAACCGTGTCAAGCATGCACAAGATTATTTATTGGCTGTACCCATTAGTGGGCTTAATCAGTGCCTTGGACCTAGACATTTTAGAGCTGTGCTTTGCTATCGTCTTGGTATTCCATTGTTTGTTGAGAATGGCTTATGCCCAAGTTTAACAAATCCATGGACATCTTTGGGGATCACGCGCTTCATTGTGCTAAGGATATATGCCCTAAGTTTCGACATGATCTTGTTCGTGATGTAATCACTGACATTTGTTACAAAGCTGGTGTGCCTGCGCGTAAGGAAGTTTCTTTGGGTTTTCTGACGGACGATGACAAAGATTTGAAACCTGCTGATATTCTTGTGCTCAACTGGGAAAATGGAAAGGATGTTTGTATGGATGTCACAGGTGTCTCGCCCTTCACAGGTGAATGATTTAGCTCTTTTGTCCCCGAAAAGCTATATCTAGTGCGGTCTCACGTAAACACTCTAAATACTTGGACAAGTGCGTTTCACATGGCCATGGTTTTGGTGTCCTAGCTTTATCTACTCTAGGAGAATTGGGTGAGGATACGCTGTGTTTTTTCAAGCGTCTAAAGAATTGTTTAGTTAGCAACGACGCTAGTAGTGGTTTTTGTAGTTTTATTTTTCATAGATTAGGCATTGCTATTCAAAAAGGTGTTGGAGCCCAGCTTGTTGCTAGGCTACCAACCAAAAGCTTTGTATAATTTAATGACTAGATTTAGTTTTTTTTTTTTGTTTTAGACTTATTATTGTTATTATTATTATTATGACTTATTATTATTATAAACAAATGACTTTACAATGAGGTGGTGGGAAGCTTAACAACAAGCTGAGCTCCTACCCCTTTTTGAATAACAATACCTAATCTATGAAAGAGAGAACCACCTATCTTATAATTTGCATTGTAGCTTGCAAGGCAGTTCCCCAATCTCTTCAGAAAGGCAATTGTATCGACCCCGAGTTCCCCTAATGTTGAAAAAGCCAACACACCAAAGCCGTATCCATGAGCAACACACTTGTCAAGGTATTTAGTGCATTTACGAGTGACTTCCGCTGAAATAGCATGTCCCGTCGTAAAAGTACGTGTTCTAGCACTCGTAAAAGGTGATGCACCGGTGACGTCAAAACATACATCCTTCCCATCCTCCCAATTATACACCAGAATGTCAGCGGGCTTCAACGCACTTTCATTATCAGATAAAAAGCCCATGGGTACTTCTTTCCGCGTCGCCACACCATCTTTGTAACACACATCTGCAAGGACATCCCTGACTAAGTCGTGCCTGAATTTAAGACCCACATCTTTAGCGCAATGCACTGCATGATCACCGTAAATAACCATGTCCCGGTTGCAGCTAGAACACCGACTGCCTTCTTCAAAGAAAGGTATGCCCAGCCGGTATTTTAGTATAAATTTGAACTGTCTAGGGCCTAGTGCTTGGTTAAGCCCACTAATTGGGATTGTTTTGAGAAAGTCCATCGCATACTCAACTCCATTGCTTTGCCGCAAAATGATATCACGATCAGTTAAGTTGTAGCTGGTGGGGATTATTTCCTTGACACCACCACCAAAGTATAGGACTGCCAGAGACTTCATGTGATGGGGGGCAGCATCATTGATGTTGAAGTTGGAGATAGGTATTCCACAAGCTCGAGTAAACGCCTGCAAGGCATGCTGGAATCTGTGGCCTGGATCTGTAGCAGCTGGTAACTGCACAGTTCTATTTTGCAAGTGTTGAGTCTGAGCGCATGAGGCTAAGTAGCAGTAACTGCTGGTATCAGCCATGGTGAGAACTCCGAAACCACCATCCTTAATTGGAAGGGTTGCAATCCGTTGTTGAGTTAAACCAAAACCCGCATCATCTCCGACAACTATTTGTCTCAAATATTGCATAAGATGAGTGTCAAAGAGTGAACTAGCTTGCTGCAAGGCCGTGGGGAATGTGGTACGAAGTGCAAAATATAACTTGGAATCGCCGGTACAGTTACGCAAGAGCAATAATTCGCTCTGAGGGTCTTGCAGTTTCTGAACTTTCTGCATGAGTGTTATTGTTTTTTTATTTTTTTATTTTTTTTAATGAAAGAGTACCACCAGGGGCATTATATTAAAAACAAGAAACAGTTCATTACACATCGGCGGGTGGTATCCGAGCAACAAGCAGTGCACCAACACCTTTTTGAATAATAATACCTAATCTATGAAAAAGGGAACCTCCTATCTTGCAATTCGGATCCTGGCTAGCAAGGCAGTTCTTCAATCGCTTCAAGAATGTGCATGTATCGTCACTTAGCTCTCCTAGGGTCGTGAATGCAAAAACACCAGACTCGTAACCATGTGATAAGCACATGTCAAGGTATTTAGTACGTTTGCGTGTAACAACCATGGAAATAGCATGTCCGGGGATGAAATGCCCTGTACGAGCACTTGTAAAGGGTGATACACCGGTGTCATCAAAACAAACATCACGACCATTTACCTAATTGTAAACTAGTAAATCCGTCGGCTTGATGGCATTGGCATTACCCGTAAAAAAAACCCGGTATGTGCTTCCTTACGAGCGGCGACTCCAGCTTTGTAGCAAATGTCTACGAAGGCATCACGTGCTAAATCATGGAGATATTTAAGACCGACGTCTTTAGCACAATGTAGTGCGTGATCCCCATAAATATCTATGACGCGATTGCAGGTAGTACAACGACTATCAGCAGCAAAGAGAGGAATATCCAAACGATACTTGAGTACTGACCTAAATTGATGGGGACCTACAGCTTGGTTGAGTCCTTGTATAGGTATGTCTTTAAGGAAATCCAGCGCGTGAGAAGTCTTGTTAGCTTGCCAAAGGTCAGATTCCCTGTCAGACAAAAACTAGGAAGTAGGTAGTTCTTTCGTAACTACACCAAAGTATTGGGCCGCCAGTGACTTCATGTATTGGGGGGCAGCAGCATTGATGTTGAAAGTAGAAAGAGACAACCCACAAGCCCGAGTATAAACCTGCAAGGCGTTTTGGTACCGTTGGCTTGAGTCTAGAGCAGTCGGATTCTGTAGTATGGCATTCTGTAAATGATGAGTTTGGGCACAAGACGCAAGATAACAATATTTAGATGTATCAACCATGGTGTAAACACCCAACCCCCCATCCTTGATAGGTAATGTTGCCATTCTCTGTTGCACTAAACCAAATCCCGCACCATCACCGACAATCAATTGTCTTAGATATTGCATCAGTTGGTAATCAAAAGCCTCTGTAGCTTCTTGTAAAACCTGCGGACATGTTGTGCGTAAGGTAAAATAGAGCCTAGACACCCCGGTGCAGTTGCGTAATAGAAGCAATTCGCTCTGCGGGTTATGTAACTTCTTTATAGAATGCATCAGGTGAGTTGTTTTCTGAACTCTGTTCATAACCAAGTTGCTACAAAATTGTGAGTTTAAACTCACAGGACCACCTAAGACTTTGACGCCCTCTGTTGGTGTGCTGATGTCGGCTTGGAATAGGGCAGCTGTACGTGGATCAGGCGAAGGCCAAAATACTTCTGTTTTGTTCAAGTTCAGGTACAAGCCTCTAGCTGGTCCATCGCACTGTATGATTCGCATGGGTTTTTCCACTTCCAAAGTATCACCCACGATGGTACCGTCGTCCAAGTACCATGCGTGAAAATCCAAGCTACACTCGGAGGCAATCTTATTCACTAGGGGGTGCAGAATCAAAGCAAAAAGAAGTGGACCCAATGGGTCTCCCCATTGGACTCCTTTTGCTGAAGATAAGGTTGATTCGTTGTAATAGAGTCTGGAGGGTTTGGAATACAAAATTCCACCCAACTGGCTATACTTGGGTACCTCTCTCTGACCTCTCTAACCAACACAGTCCTGTTGACTAAATTAAACGCATTTGAGAATTCCACCAAAAGCATTGTCATGGCCCTTCGTCTCCAGCAGTTTGTTGGCAGCGTGTAATATACCTTCACCGCCGCATGGTATGCCGACCCCAAACTGATAATTGCCTAAGTAGTCGGCCATATCTTTGCACACAGATATAACAACTAGTTTGGAGCACAATCGTCGCCAAATTGTGCCCACTGCGATGGATCTTAATCCTCCATCAGGTTTGAGTAAAGGTGTTAACGGCGCACTTGCGATGAACTCCCCCAGAACTGCAGGACACTTTCCAGCAAGCCATAAATTTACAACCCCGGCTATGGATTGTAGAAGTTCATCTGAGACTGCTGCTGCTGAGCCACTGAGCGCGTCTAGCAAGTGCTGAGCCCTAAGCCCATCTCTCCCGCAAGAGGTCCCTTTTGGGAAACTCTCCAATGCATTAAGCACAGCTTTAGAGTCCACAGTGGCTGCCCTTGCCGAAACACTGTCTGTAGGAATAATTGGAGGTGGAGCTTGTGGATGTTTTTGTTGTAACTGATACAACGTGTCAGGGGTGGAAGGAGCGACACCATTAGAATAAAAAATACGAATTGCAGCCATATAATGGCCGTAACTTAGTTTCCTCCTGCAAGCTTCTATGTTAGCATCCTTCTTCTTCCTTTTTGCAGACTGTTTACGCTATGTGTCAGGTTTGGAAAGGTCGAGCAAATTCTGGACCAAACCAAAACACCCATGTGGTTCATTCCATGCTGCCAAGGCCTGGTTAATTGCTGCGATTTGCAATTTATTCCGCGTGCCTGATCTCTCTTCAACCGAACTTTTAGGTGTGTACAGGTTTAATGTACATGTTGGTAAGAGCAGAAGTTGCAGCCATGCTTCTACGTCAATTGGTTTATCCAACACTTTGTCTGGGGATGCTTTTAAAGTTCTATAAAATTGTAATCTACAGGGTGGTGGAACACTAACTGTAGTTGTGACTTGTCTTTGGAAAATAAGGTCAAGCATCTCAACTGTGAGATTGCCTGTAATATCTTCCTCGCCTGGAGTTTCAGTCACGCTGTTTGCAGATGGTTGGGGCCTCACCGTATTATGGATTAAGAAATCTGCTCCACTTCCGTTATAAGGTCCGGCAATGACAACATCTGGATGGCTTTTATCATTACATGATTTCCTCCATGCATGAGTACGTAAACATCTAATACATAGCCACCATTGTGTGTGTGTATGTATGTATGTATGTATGTATGTATGTATGTAATAATATTTATTTATTATTATTTTATTTTTTTTATTTGGAGCGTCTTCCTTTATTTAATGATTATTACATGAAACTAGTTGGAAGCCTAACAAGCTAAGCTCCAACGATGTACTATTACATTAATTTAACAGGTTGCTGTGCTAGTCTACCAGCGAGCCTCATGGGTAACCTAGCCAAGGGAGCCGAAGCGGATGGGGGGCTGAGATTGTGTCACAAGGGGGGGAAACTAACTCTACCTTCCATGTTAATTTCTGCAATATTACGCCATTGGGGGCTCGAACCTGGGACCTCCTGGAACGCATGAAACTTTGGGGAACGGGGATGACCAGTTGTGCTAGGTACCCGTTTTTTTTTATTATTATTATTATATAGGGTTATTTGGTTTTTGGTACTTACATTTTGTCCAGAGTTGGTGTTTCGTCTAACATTTGTCCAGCTTTGCGTTTGGTACTTGGAAATGACGTTGACTGTCAGTGACCAAATTTTAATCAATTTTGTATAAAATAAATACGAAAGTTACAAATATACCCCTGAAATGGGATTAGTATCAACGGTTTTAATAAAACCATTTACCCTACAGTGAGATCAAGCACCAGTATACCCTAATTTTACCTTCACCCCCATTTCTAAAACCATTTAGCTTGTGGAAATATTGTTAGAAAAAACGGGTTTTGTATTAAAACCAAACGTGCATGGACCATGATTTGATCCCTAGACCAATTTCCCACTAGTTGTTTTTTCATTTGAATGGATAAAACATTAGTCCCACATAGACTAAAATCTTAAGATTTTTAGACTTAAATACCATGGGTTTTTCCTAAAGGGCATGGCCCTTTGGGTCTACACACTTTTGTATGAGGGGGAAGACCTAGACTAGGGCAAGGTTTCCTTTCCCGTACGCGCGGTGCTTCGCATAGAAGCACGCACGCCGCCATCCGTCCAGTCGGGTGGGGGTCCGGTCCGGGCTCGGTCTCTGGTTTGGGTTTGGGTTCAATAAGATCTTATCTTTTTGCTGAAATTTTTCGTACGTGTTTTGCACACATGAAGAAGAATTTTTACGTTCTGTCTGTACATGTTTGTCGCACACGTGAAGAATCTTTCTTTTTGTTTTATATATCTGACACGCGTTCTTCTTTGTTGACTGACAAAAGAAAACACTGTTTTCTGTTTGCATGCTTCTCTTGCACAGACAAAAGCTTTTACTTTACACAGTCTCCTTGTCAGCTTTGCAGCCTTTTCTTTACACAGTTTTCTTAGTGACTGTTTTTCTGACAAAGTAAGAATCTTTGTCCCCCTTTTGTCATACACATGGGAATCTTATTCCATTATTTCTAACATCCAAAAATTCTTGAACACTATATAAGAGAGGAGTCTTCATCTCATTTGATACAACAGAGAAATATCTCTTCTTCTACTCTTCCTTTGTTTTCAGTACACAATTTTACTATCCTTTTTTTTTTCCTCTGTTTTGAGTTTTGTTAATCACTGCCAAGTTCTAAGGGTGTTCTCTTGTATGCTACAATGAGGAACGCTAACGATAGTTGTATCCTGGAGGCAACTCATCGATAAAGCTATAACATCTCTCTACAGGAGAAGTAGCCGGCGATATTGTCTTTAAGACAACGTATATCATACGTGCCTCTATTATTCTGCGATAATTTGCTGCTGCATCCGAAATCAACCATTGGTTCGAGCTAAGTATTATTCTCAGTATTTTACAATTGTTGTCATTATTTCCAACAATCTAAAGACAATACAGCTTCACTACTCTAGTTTTTCTGTAACAACATGGGGAAAAGTATTGTAGACAAACCTGCTAAGTTTAGTGGAAAGGACTTTAAACGATGGCAATCAAAAATGTTGTTTTTTCTCAAAGATCAAAGGTTAGATGAAGTTGCTTTGGAAAAACTCTCAAGAAGGATTCATGACCGTGGTTATAAAGATAGACTGGATAGGTGGACTAGGAAGAATTATATGTGTAAAAATCATTTTCTTAACTGCTTGGATGATTCCTTATATGATTTTTATAATGCAAAAGAGAATTTTACTACTTTTGATTTATGGGAAGCCTTGGAAGAAAAATATCTTGTTGAGGCTGCTGGAAGCAAGAAGTTCTTGGTGGCTAGGTTCCTTGAATACAAAATGAACGATGAAAAACTTGTGGTTGATCAGTTCATGGAACTTAAGTTGATCATCAACGAAATTCTTACTGAAGGCATGGTTATTAATGAAGCTTTCCAAGTCTCTGCAGTTATTGAAAAACTTCCACCTTCATGGACCGAGTACAAGAGGAGGCTGCGACACAAGACTCGTGAAATCACCATGATAGAGCTGGGAAAAAAGATTCAAGTCGATGAGCTACTCTGATGCAAGGACAAGAACCTGTTGTTGAGCAAAGACATGTCCAACAAAGCTCATATCCTAAATGACAATGCTGCAACAAAGAAAGAACATGATGGAAAATCTGAATCCAGCAAAAATGGTAACAAACATCGTAACTCCAAAGGTAACCATCTTAAGCCAAAGGGTGGTGTCTCTAAAAACACCATCAAAGGTGACTGCTATAACTGTGGTAAAACCGGTCATATGGCCAAAGACTGTAGGGTGCCTAAAAAGACCAAAAATGATCCAAAACAGGAAAATAAAGCGAATATAGTAGATGATTCTGGATATTTTACTGGCATGGTGTCTGAAGTCAGCCTTGTCTATAATATGACCAATGTGAGAGACTGGTGGTTAGATTCTGGAGCCACCATGCATGTCTACAAGTTCAGAAATGCTTTCTCCTCCTTTGTCAAAGTAGGAGACGATGAGAAATTGTTTATGAGAAACTCTTCCACCGAGAAAGTGGTGGGAAAAGGCAAGGTTGAATTAAAACTCACTTCAGGAATGACGTGTATCATGTCCCGGACATATGCAAGAATCTTATCTCAGAAACCATCTTACTTGGGAAAGGTTTTTAAATTGTAGCTGAGTCTAACACTGTTGTAATCTCGAAAAGTGGTGACTTCGTAGGAAAAGGTTATGTCACTGATAACATGATTAAACTTAGTGTACTTGCTTTGAACATGAATGATAACGCATCTTCTTCTGCTTATGTTTGTGATTCCTCATATGTTTGGCATGATAGACTAGGACATGTTAATTTCAAATCCATCGAAAGACTTGCTACTTTAGGTTGCATACCTAAAATAAACATTGATAGAGGTCATAAATGTGAAATTTGTGTTGAATCTAAATATGCAAGAAAACCATTTAACAAAAGGGTTGAACGTAGTACAGTTCCCTTAGAACTAATCCACTCAGATTTAGGAAACTTGAAATCAACTCCAACTAGAGCTGGCAAAAGATGGTACATCACTTTTATAGATGATTACTCACGATACTGTCAGGTTTATCTTCTTAGAAGTAAAGATAAAGCTATAGAGGCTTTCAAACAATATAAACTTGAAGTAGAAAACCAAAGAGGTGTTACAATTAAAACTCTTAGGTCAGACCGTGGCAGTGAGTATGTGATACCTATAGGATAATTTTGCAAACTTAATGGCATCATTCATGAAACTATTGCACCTTCTTCACCTGAGTCGAATGGTATAGCTGAAAGGAAAAACCGAACACTCATAGATATGGTGAACGCTATGTTAGCTAGTTCAGGGTTACCTTTGAACCTATGGGGGGAAGCGATTCTCTATGCATGCTATATCTTGAACCGAGTTCCACTTAAGAAATCTGACAAGACTCCATATGAGTTATGGAAAGGAAGACAACCTTCATATGCATACTTTAAAGAGTGGGGGTGTTTGGCCAAGGTGGCCATTCCCCATTCAAACAAAACAAAAATAGGACCCAAAACTGTGGACTGTGTTTTCCTAGGATATCCTGAGCATACTAGTGCATATAGGTTCATGGTCATCAGTTCTGACCATAATAATATTGGTCTGAACACCATAATGGAATCTAGAGATGCAGTGTTTTTTGAACACATATTTCCTTTAGGGTCTGGACCTCGCAAAAGGGTCCATGATGACTTCACGAACCTAGAAGAAGTAAGAGGGTTAGAACCGAGACACGTTTTGGTCCAGATTTTGTGACTCTTACGGTAGAGTCTGAACCTTAAACTTATAAGGAAGCTATGAATTCTCCGGAAGCTCCCTTCTGGGAAGAAGCTTTGATAAATGAGTGGGAGTCCATTCAACAAAACGAAACTTGGGAGCCTGTAGACTTACCTCCTGGTATTAAAGCCATAGGTTGCAAAAGGGTCTTCAAAAGGAAGCTTAGAACGGATGGAACTGTAGAGAAATACAAAGCTAGGTTGGTAGCTAAAGGATATAGACAAAAGGAAGGATTAGATTTCTTTGATACTTATTCACCTGTCACCATAATCGCTTATATTAGGATGTTGATTGCTATTGCTTCTATTTATGATTTGCATATACATCAGATGGATGTTAAAACTGCATTTTTATATGGTGAATTAAATGAAGAAATTTATATGGACCAACCTGAAGGTTTTGTAGTGAAAGGTTGTGAAAACAAAGTATGCAAATTGAATAAATCTCTGTACGGTTTAAAACAAGCACCTAAACAGCGGCATGAAAAATTTGATCATGTAATGATATCTAATGGCTTTAAGTTTAATGAATCTGATAAATGTGTTTACATTAAATCCTTAGATGATGCTCAAGTTATTGTGTGCCTGTATGTTGATGTTATTAGGTAGTAACATTGATATTATTAATACCACTAAAAGCATGCTTAACGAAAACTTTGACATGAAAGACTTAGGCCCTGCTGATGTAATCTTAGGGATGAAAATCAGAAAGACGTCTGATGGATATAGTCTTAGTCAATTTCATTATGCTGAAACTATACTTCAGAGATTTAATCATGAAAATGCTAAACCTGTATCTACTCCTTATGATCCCACCTGTAACTTGAAGAAGAACAAGGTTGAGGGAATTTCTCAACTCGAGTATTCTCGCGTTATTGGCAGTCTTATGTATTTGATGAACTCTACAAGACCTGATATTGCCTACACTGTGAGTAGATTGATCAGGTACACTTGCAACCCTGGGCAGGATCACTGGAATGCTCTCTACAGAGTTCTACGCTACCTGAGAGGCACTTCAAACTATTGCTTAAGTTTTGGGAAGTATCCTGTTGTACTAGAAGGGTATTGTGATGCCAACTGGATATCAGACTCAGATGAGTGCAAATCTACTAGTGGGTACATCTTCACACTTGGAGGTGCGTCTGTATCATGGAAGTCTTCCAAACAAACATGTATAGCTCGATCCACTATGGAGTCTGAGTTTATATCCTTGGAGAAAGATGGAGAGGAAGTTGAATGGATACGAGCTTTCTTGGGAGGAATTCCACTCTGGCAAAAGCCAGTGTCTTCGATCGCAATCCACTATGACAGTCAAGATGCTATTGGTTTCGGAAGGAACATTTTATACAACGGAAAGTCTATACATCTACAAAGAAGACACAAGACATTGAAACAACTACTCTCTACTGGTATTATCTCTATAGACTTCGTAAAGTCCAAAGATAATATTGCAGATCCTTTGACGAAAGGCTTGTCTAGAGAGGTAGTTAGATCCACATCGAGGGGGATGGGACTTAAGCTCATAGAACAAATTAGCGTAAAGGATACTCAACCTTGTGAATGGAGCTCCAAGATCAAGGTTCAATGAGACAACTAATTTTTTGTGATATCGAGACAGCACTATCTTTGTCCCTCCATATGGTGTAACTGTGTGATAGTGCTACATGCATGAGTTAGGATGATCTGTTGAGATCTTAATGAGTTCCATGGCTTTGCTTAAAGCGGGGTGTGGAAGGAAACTCTTAATGGACTCACCTATGTGGATGTTGGAAGTGGGGCCGCTTCCTATGAGAATTTGAGATGATTCTCTAGAGACATTCATTAAGTCCGGGATTTAGCCCACGGCCAAAATGGGCACAACGGCAAGAGCTTGACAGCTTTTCTTTAAGACATCAAGTGTGGTTGTTATTTCTGAATTGCATTCACTGTTGGCGGTTCAAGACATTGTGTTCACCGTTACAACAAACAGTTCCGGTAACCTCTCACTAAGTTAAGGTTCAATCTCTGGGACACCTTAGCCTAATTTTGTTGTCTTCTGTTTTATCGTGCTTTATCGATATGTTTTATCATTCATGTTGGGGATTTTTAGAAAAAACGGGTTTTGTATTAAAACCAAAAGTGCATGGACCATGATTTGATCCCTAGACCAATTGCCCACTAGTTTTTTTTCCATTTGAATGGATAAAACATTAGTCCCACATAGACTAAAATCTTAAGAGTTTTAGACTTAAATACCATGGGTTTTGCCTAAAGGGCATGGCCCTTTGGGTCTACACACTTTTGTGTGAGGGGGAAGACCTAGACTAGAGCAAGGTTTCCTTTCCCATACGCGCGGTGCTTCACACAAAAGCACGTACGCCGCCGTCCGTCGGGTCGGGCGGGCGGGGCGTGGCGGGTTCGGGTTTGGGTTCAATAAGATCCTATCTTTTTGCTGAAATTTTTCGTACGTGTTTTCCACACATGAAGAAGAATTTTTACGTTCTGTCTGTACATGTTTGTCGCACGCGTGAAGAATCTTTCTCTTTGTTTTATATATATGACACACGTGCTTCTTTGTTGACTGACAAAAGCAAAAACTTCTTTCTGTTCGCATGCTTCTCTTGCACAGACATAAGCTTTTACTTTACACAGTCTCCTTGTCAGCTTTGCATCCTTTTCTTTACACAGTTTTCTTAGTGACTGTTTTTCTGAGAAAGTGAGAATCTCTGTCCCTCTTTTGTCATACGCATGGGAATCTTATTCCATTATTTCTAACGTCCAAAAATTCTTGAACACTATATAAGAGAGGAGTCTTCAGCTCATTTGATACAACAGAGAAATATCTCTTCTTCTACTCTTCCTCTGTTTTCTGTAAACAATTTTACTATCCTTTTCTTTCTCTGTTTTGAGTTTTGTTAATCACTTCCAAGTTCTAAGGGTGTTATCTTGTATGCTACAATGAGGAACGCTAACGATAGTTGTATCCTGGAGGTAACTCGTCGATAAATCTATAGCATCTCTCTATAGGAGAAGTAGCCAGCGATATTGTCTTTAGGACAACGTATATCATACGTGCCTCTATTATTCTGAGACAATTTTCTGCTGCATCCGAAATCAATCATTGGTTCGAGCTAAGTATTATTCTCAGTATTTTACAATTGTTGTCATTATTTCCAACAAATAATCTATTCCATTGATGCAAAACTTAAAACCTAAAATACGCAACTATGGGAAATTAATCTACTGGAAATTACTACTGTTGATGGTGGTTTTCGATTCAGGGCTAAAATCGTGAAACCATGTATTTAATACGCTGTCATCCTGCAAAGGAACAAAAGCCATTTGAAAGTGATGAGTGCATAAACCTCTTCACTTACATATGTATTGAGCAATTAAAAATATTTACGAAATTTATCCAGAATGGTGCGTGAAGCAACAATCCCAGATATTCTGTAAATTTTAATCAATTTCATTATTCACTAATGCATGACCTGCCTGGTATTTTCCTATGCTATGTTCCCAGCCGAACTCTCAATATTGGCATGATATAATGATTAATGTTCACTCGCAGCGGAGTAGCATGAATCTCCCGAAGTGTCAGTATTGAAACCTGCATGAAAACACTCACGTAGGCTACATCACTCTCTGATAAAGAGATCAGTGTGTTTACACACTTTTTAATTAAAAGTTAGCGCGATCGAACACGTTTAAATTCCTTAAGGAAAATCTAGACTGTCCATATCAGTCTTAAAAAACGATCACGGACACACGATTTGGCCACACAATTCAACAGGCCTAGCCTACTCCTAGCTGAACTAGGCGATCATCATGATGACCACTAGTGAGCCCACTAACATCCCGACCGATCGGATTCCATCTAGCACGCCAGCAACGCCTTTGAACGCTAACCCTAACATGGGTGGTCGCGTTGTTGAAAGATGAGCTCAAACGAGCTAAGACCGGCAAAAACGGTCTCAAAAAACATCACGACCGCCCAACTTGGCTGGCCTAGTTTGACGGCCTAGATTTTCCCTCGAATGATCAAAAGGGTACTGGCGTGTTCACAGGCGACCCAACTACATTCTTGGTCAATCGACTTGCCCACGGCAAACCAGAAACGTGTTGAATCGCTCACCCAAAGAAGGGTGATCGCGCGATTTTTAAAACCCTAAAATTAAGTCAGCGGCGTTATGCAACTGCCGCAAATCGATCGGGTCCGTCCATCTTCGCCAGCTTGGTCGAACAGCTTAGATCGGATTCTAGATGGACAACGGCGTGGCATTGTGATTACCGGCCACCCCTCTTCCATGAGGAGCGATCGGCCAAGCCATGACTTGCTCATATGGCCTTCCAACGATCACCCAAAAGAGGCTGGTCACGCTGCTTGCATAATCCAACGTCAGTACACAACTGTCGCAAATCATCTCGTCCATCCAACTTTGCCAGCCTGGTCGGATGGTTTAGATTTATTTTTAGGAGGCCAACAGGGTGACGTTGTGATCGTCGGCCACCCCTCCACCACAGGGAGCGATCGACCAAGTGGTAGCTCACCCATAGGGCTCTCAAACGATCACCCAAAGGTAGCCGATCACGCTACTTTTTTTAAGACGTTCAATTCGCGACCAATTTGAACGAGCTCTAAAACAACGATGTTTCTTGCACATCGATTATTTTCAGCTGCTTGTTTAAAAGCGATGCTTTATATACATCGATCGTAAGCGATAGTTTTATAAATATTGATTTCACTAATAATTTTATTATTTGACCTAAAAGTACTATGTGCTGCTTTTAGCGGCGAGTCTCATGACTTGACCCATTTACTCGAGACATCAAACATGTCACAAACTAGGGTATTGGTCTGGCGGTTTACAACGTGCGGCGTGCAACGCTCCCATTACGAGAAAGTGTCAGGAAAGAACGGACGGTTAACAGCAATGAGAGTAGTAGGTGAAAGTGTGACCAGTTTTCCCTCATAATGGAAACGTGGTGATCACCACTTTGTACACAACCCCACCTCTCCACTGCTTAATCACCTCCGCTTCCTACAAGATCAGGGGTGCTCGAACATGACTTGTATAAATAGGA
>JAJJMB010007312.1:723811-734585 GCA_023531105.1 Papaver atlanticum
TTAAGCAATAAACCTCGTATTGTATTCCTTAATACTATGTCTAACTAGAGTTTCATACACAGCTTCGCAGTTATGTTTTCAAGATGCACGACTTGAAAGATACGTTAGGGAATGTAACAGTTCAAGTCAAATATTACTAACCTAAAGAGGAAGGATGATGTTTGTCGTTGTAGCTCCATACTTCTTCACATTCTTCAAGTCTTCATGTAATACATGTAAATCTCATATCCTAATACTTTCAAGCTAACCTATACGAAGTTGACTATAGTATATAATCAAGCGACTTTTTAAATGAGTTTTGATTCACTAAAATATGACAACCAACCTTGTCATACCACGCTTGGTGGGTTCAACTGAGCTATGCTCTAACAAAGTTAGATCTCAATTTCTTGATTTAATCCTTACTCAAACAAATAGAAATCTACGAGCCTGATTGAATACAAGAGAAATACCTTGGTACCAAAAACCAATGTTCAAGGATTAATAAATTTCAATCAACAACCAAAGGTTGGATTAATCAATTGATCGATACAATGCACAACCTGTGATATTTCAATTATATAACAAAATATAATGCGAAAAAGAAATAACACAGACACCAGAAGTTTTGTTAACGAGGAAACCGCAAATGCAGAAAAATCTCGGGACCTAGTCCAGATTGAACACACACTGTATTAAGCCGCTACAGACACTAGCCTACTACAAACTAACTTCGGTCTGGACTGTAGTTGAACCCCAATCAATCTCACACTGATCCAAGGTACAGTTGCGCTACTTACATCTCTGATCCCAGCAGGATACTACGCTCTTGATTCCCTTAGCTGATCCCACCCACAACGAAGAGGTGCTACGACCCAAAGTCGAAGACTTTAATAAACAAATCTGTCTCACACAGAAAAGTCTACAGGAATAGATAAATGTGTCTCCCATAGAAATACCTATAAGTTTTGTTCCGTCTTTTGATAAATCAAGGTGAAAAGGAACCAATCGATAACCTGGACTTATATTCCCGAAGAACATCCTAGAATTATCAATCACCTCACAATAGTCTTAATCGACTAGCGAAATAAGATATTGCGGAATCACAAACGATGAGACGAAGATGTTTGTGATTTCTTTTCTATCTTTCCTATCGGAGAAATTATTCTCAAGCCAATCTTACGATTGTACTAAAATACGATAGAAACAACAAGATCAGATCACGCAACTACAGAGGAAATAGTTGGGTCTGGCATCACAATCCCAATGAATTCTTCAAGTCGTTAACCTACAGGGTCTCGATAGAAACCTAAGGTTAAAGGAGAATCGACTCTAGCTTATACAACTAGTATCACATAGGAGGTGTGGGGATTACGTTTCCCAGTTGCTAGAGTTCTCCTTTATATAGTCTCCAAATCAGGGTTTGTAATATAAGTTACCTTGGTAACAAAGCATTCAATATTCACCGTTATATGAAAACCTGATTATATTCAAGCTAATATCTTTCAACCGTTAGATCGAACTTTGCTTGTCATACACAAATGAAATGCACGTTCATTTAGGTTTGTGTAACCGTACCTAAACGTGTACACCTAGTTGGTTCAACAGTAGTTAACCAATGGTTAGCCATATGAGCACTTTCATATCAACCTTATTCATCTTCACCATAACTAGTTCAAGTGACTCAAATGAACTAGTTAGAGAGTTGTTCAATTGCTTAGATCTTATAGAAGTATACAAGACACAATCGAAGCAAAAACGATTTTGATTCACTTGAATCGATTCATGAACATTATAGCCACGGTTTTCAATTATGCATTCCTTAATTTATAAATGTCTTAGTTCACGAATAAACCGTTTTTAGAAAATAATCCACTTAAGTACGCATACGGGTACGCTTACTTAAGTACCCGACCTGAGCTTGTTTTCTGTTTACAAACTCCAGCAGAAATTAATGGGATGTGAATGAAAATACGAGGGTACCCTAATATACCTCATTCTAAAACTTTTCCACCTATAAGTCCTTTCTCCGAAAGTGATTGTCTATAGACCGAGTCGAGACAATACAACTAATCGATTCACACTTCATGTGATCGTCTATGGATACGAGATCAAGACAATACGATAACGAGATAACTTGCGTGATTGACTATGGATACAAGATCGAGACAATACAAAAACGAAGTATGTTTACTTGATAAATGGTTCGGACTTAACCAAATACAATAGGATTACTATCAAGTAAAAGGGAATTAAATTTTGTGTATTTTACTTATAATTATAATTGCGGAAATAGAAAAGTAAAAGACACAGCAAGATTTTGTTAACGAGGAAACCGCAAATGCAGAAAAACCTCGGGACCTTGTCCAGAATTGAATACTCTCAGGATTAAGCCTCTATACAAAATCAAACAACCTTCGTATAGTTGAGACCAAGCAACTAAACCTATAGTTCACTTAGTTCCGTCTTTATCCCTGCGCCTCCAACTTGTTAATAAGTCACGCACTTGGAACAATTCCTTTGGTTCGTATTCCAAACAGTAAAGGAACAACAAATCTGTTTGGTAACAACTCTTTTCAACCAAGTGATATGAGTTCCACAAAAGGCTCTTCCGTTTATCTCAATAAACTCCTTTGTCAGGTCCTTAGATCTATCCAATAACAACTACCAAAGTAATTTTCCAGATTTTGCAATCAATACTTTGAATCACAAAGAATTATATTGATACCGATCTACTCAACTAATCAGTCCAATCTATCACAAAGATAAACCGATTATAGTTGGATCCTCTTTAACCGAAACAAGTATTGTGCACACTAAAGATTATGAGCCCAAATCAGAAATCTTCTTCATTTTCAAATCTTCTTAGATCTTCAATAAACACCTGCACACAATCAACTTGAATCTCTTATGATCAATCACACACAGAACGGAGTATGTTAACAATGGATTATCACAAGACATCTTTAGATCTACAAACAGTCTAAAGATCCCCGTCGAAACTTCGATCTAGTTTGAGTGAATCTTATATCAGAAGAGAAGATTCTCAAGCATAAAAAAACTAGGTGCAATCAAAGTTCAACAACCGTTAGTCAATCAAATCAATCGAAAACTAATAATAAACCGCAATTATCTAGTTTCCCACCAACGGTACTAATAGAGCTTCTCAATCCCAAAGAAGTCTTTAAACTGGGCGGCCGTAAGAGATTTCGCCTAATTAGGTTACTTTCCTCTCTGAATAGGCGGCTCCACCAGTAACAACACAACTAGGTAGTTTTGCTGGCTCTGAGGATTAGTTTTCTCGAAATGCAAACTTTGATATTTATAGACCAATAAAGTTTGGACGCCAAGGAATTTCCAAAACCGAAAATATTCTCAAGATATGCAATATATTCCAAATTCGGTTTCCATAATTCCTGGAAATGCTTTGTCCAAATAATGACCGAAATATCACTAGAAAATCTCCAATTAGTAAATGCACATTACTAATTTTTATTTTCCAAATATAAAATTAAATACCTTAATTAAAAGATTCTCAATTTATTTCCGATCTGGGATTCTTCCTTTAGCTATTAAGGAATATCTTTGAACAATAAAAGGTAAGCGTTACTGCACATGTTCAAAGTATGTCGACATCTTTACTTCGTAAGTCCTCTTTCATACTTACAATCTTGGAATCGATTTGCCACACTTCCAAACAAGTTTAGAATTGGTTCATCTGACTTCCAAGAACTATGTGATTGATTATCCTATCAAATCACCAATCATGGGTTTAACGGTTCTACCAAAACAAGTTTCGGTTCTACCTTCCACGTGGGTACTAGAATTAGTCACGCTAGTTACCAAAACTTGGTTTACTAGGTACTAGGATCGGTTCCCACATATATATGGTATCTAACTTGTATTTTTTTCACATGTCCATAGGATCGGTTCCTAATATCTAAAAATGTGTTGCACATTTTCATAGGATTGGTTCCCAATATCTATAAACTTGCTGCACCTCTTACAAGGATCGATTCCCCTTTGTGATCGGTTGCACCTCTTACTAGGATTGGTTCCTCTTTGCCTAGAGTTGGTCATACCAATAACACTAAATCGATCATATCATCTCAGGTGATTACTTAAGATCGGTTTCACTAATAAAAGTCATACCAATACAAAATTCAGGCCTTGTGAATAGTTTTACCAAGAACATAAGAAAGTCATGAGCGGTTATACTAATCACAAATATTGGTAGTGCAAAAGATTTGCAATGAATAACAATACCAATAAGCCTAGCGATTTCCCTTTCGATTCACAAAACAAGTTTATGAATTTACTTCCTTTAAATGAATGTAAAACATTGTTTCCTGGGATGAAATCTTCACCTCATACCCATACATAATCACAATAGCATTCAAACGATTATGTCGATGTCTTATATACGAAGTTCAAAAGATAAGCGTTATACTTTGTATTGTATTCCTTAATACTATGTCTAACTAGAGTATAATCATTCATGGCTTCGCAGTTATGTTTTCAATATGCACGACTTGAAAGATACGTTAGGGAATGAAACAGTTCAAGTCAAATGTTACTAACCTCAAGTGGAAGGATGATGTCGTCGTTGTAGCTCCTTACTTCTTCACATTCTTCAAGTCTTCACGTAATACTTGTAATGTCTCATATCCTAATACTTTCAAGCTAACCTATATGAAGTTGACTCTAGTATATAATCAAGCGACTCTTTAAATGAGTTTTCATTCACTAAAATATGACAACCAAACTTGACATACCAACGCTTGGTGGGTTCAACCGAGTTATGCTCTAACATTCTCCCCCTTTGTTAATTTTAGTGACAAAACTCTTACATCATATGGATAAACAAATTACAAGAATTCATTACACATACGCTTGATTCCCAAATTCAACAGCACTATAACATGTATACATTCAATCCATAAATGCCGATGTTGACATTATAATAACAAAGCTAATACTCCCCCTTAAGGTAAGATAGGTAGATTTTTCAATCCGCACGTCTTTGTCATTCCCTTTGTAGTCCATATAACTACAAGTATCAATATGATATGCTACTCCCCCTTAGTTTATGCTTTACTCTTTCGTTAGATAAAACATTTAAGCACATTGTCTTTTCCCTTAGTGATATCAATCAATATAAATCAATACCAATATCACTTGTTTACTCCATATATTTCTCCCCCTTTTTGTCACAATATGAAAAAGGTACGAGCAAATAAAAGAAAAACCGAAAGGATCTTACAAATCTTACAAGACTTGCAACCTATAAGAGTTAAGCACGAGGGTTCCACACACCATTTTTGATAACCAATATCAAAACCGAAACTACAAAGTAATTTTTTTTTTGATATGTTACCAAGGAAACAATTGCCCGAAGCAATTTTCCCTAATAGTTTAGCAAACCAAAAAACGACTAAGCACCTTAGTTCCTTTGTTAAACCGATTGTACAAATACAATCGCTTGTCCGATAAGACCAAAATAAAGATAACTCTATTTTTCTCATCAGGTTCTAATTATCCATATAACTTAGACCTTTAAGTTTTAAACAAGACAAGTACTAGGTTAGTTAACTAGCATTTCTTGTTAAGGCATTCGATTATACTTGAATAACCGAAACCTCCACTTTGATAAGTCTAACTAAGATCAGAATTAACTTAGTTTCTCTTATCAGGAATCGAATTGGACTAAACAATTCATCCTAAAAACCTTTTGTTTTGTTAAGCCATAAACAATCCATACAAACCAAATAAATCAACTTGCATAACTATTTACCTCAACCGGAAGCAATTGAAACAACATAGACATTAAAGCACCGCAATTGCACCGAAATTTTGTAAGCCTAAACGATTGATACCAAACAATAAAGCAAGATAACAATAGTTTTTCTTAACCGGAAACAATTGAATCACACACACATCCATACACAAATAATGGAATAAACATCAATTGTACCGAAATTTTGTTAAGCAAAAGCAATAAATATTATGCAATAAAATCAGGCTTTTCTTAAACAGGAAAAGAATTAACTAACAAAGTTGTTACCTCAAATTTCGCATCCTCTTCTCCAATAATGTTTGCATCTTCTTTCTAGGGAGAATTGATACCGAAATATCATTATGTTGTCATCCTCTTGCAAGACAAAAGAACAACAACAATCAACCTTTACCAGAGAAAGGTTGAAAACCGGTTTTAACTTATGCAATGCAAAAGTTGAAACCTTGAAACAGATATGCTTTTATGCTAAACCAAACGATTCAACATATTGTGACTTTTTCACATATTGTTTCAATCAGAACCCCTCATGATCCTTTGATAAAGCCTACCAACATGGGCTAGAACTTAATCCTGCTAAACCAAAAAGTAACCCAAACCATAATGGTTCACAACATATGAGATCGAATATCAAGGTTATGAAAACCGAAATCAAACATCCCATAAACATACATAGCAATAAGATAAAGTATTCAAGCACAGGCTATGTAATCCAAAAACTAGCATAAGAAAAATTATAAACCAATAATTTTATTCATAAATAAGATAGTTTTATTCATAATAGACCTAATACAATTATTGAAAGAAATCAAAAACTGATGTCTATTTTTCTCCTTTTTGAAATCCTAAATTCAACCTTTTAGGGTTTCCTTCAAAGCTGAAACTGGATCAGAAGATTTCACTGGATTCCAATCATCTTCTATAATTACTAGTCTTGATTCAAGACTAACAACATTGTCATTGACTTCCTTTACTTCCTTTCGCAAATCCTTTTCCATGTTCCTTACTTCACATAAGATTAGATCTAATTTTAGTGAAAGATTCTTGAGGAGATTATCATTGAGAGAAGAGATTTCTTCATTAGGAACATCTTGATGAAGCTCTGGAGATGAATCTGAATCACTATCAGAAGATTCGAGACGACGTTTCTTGTTAGGAAACAGTATGGTCCAAACTTTTTCGGTTTTGCGAGAGTTGCAGCTAGAGGTAGACATTCTGTTTGGACTCTATAAAATGAAGTAAGAGATCTTCTCTCTTATAAGTTCGAGAACTTTTTCTCAATTTTTTTTTTTAATAATTTTTATCTAAATATTTACATTTATATCCTTACTATATACTTTTGAGGGTAACAAGTAAGGATCCATGATAACCAGTTAGGTTGTCATTTTTTGGTTGTTGAATTTTCTTCCCTTGAAGATTTCAACATTCTTACAAATTTGAGGAGACATTATGTTTGAACTTTTAGGTTCAACCCTTAATCTTGATGTAAGATCTTGATGTTCGAAAAGCTTATCTTCTCTTTCAGAAGAGATTTTTGATCTACATTTAGATCTTGAGTTTTTGGTTTTATACAGTTTCCCTCTCTGTTTAGTATCAGGACATTGCTTTTGTTAATGCCCTCTTTGCTTGCACTTGAAACAAACACCCAAAGAATTACGGTTTCTGGATCTATATTCCATAAATTTGTTTAGCATTTCCTCTTTGCCTTTTGATGCATCCATACCAGGTAATGGCTTTCCAAAACACTTGAGTCTATCTCTTAGTTTCTGATTTTCTGCTTTTAACTTCCTTATCTCATCTTGACAACATTTAATGTCGAGAATGAGTTTAGATACTTGTACTTTTTCGGTAGATACCTCGATTTTCTCCAATCGCTTGTTAAATTTTTCTTTATCATTCAGAAAACTCCGTTTGAGTTGATCAAGCGATGAATTTATTTCAATGATGTCAGATTCAAGAAGGTGAGTTCTTTTTATCTTTACATAGAAATGTTTCTTTGAAAATCGAAGAAGTAAACTCTTCTTGAGTATCTAGAGTTGGGAGGAATTCAGAATCATAGACTTATGCAATGGTTGCAACATGATCTATCACGTTAACTTGATCATCCTCATTAGGGCAATAATCAAGTGTGGCGGTGTAAGCATTTCTCTTCCATTGTGTGTCCTTAGTTAGACAATCTGGAGAAATATGTCCAAATCCTCTACACTTGTAGCATTGAGGAATAATATCATCATCATCTCAAGTGTCTTTATGTTTATGTGAAGGAACATGTTTTCCTTTTGACACAAGTGATTCTCTTTTTCGGTGTCTCAACAGTTTCTTGAATCGTTGATTAATAAGAGATAAATGATGATTTAGTTCAGCTTCATCTCCAGCAGTTTGATCTTCCTGATCTTGGGAGTTTTCCAAATATCGAGTCGGAACCCTTTTTATGGCTTTGTAGGCCAGATTGTCTTTTTTTTAGACAGATATTCCTGATCAAAAATCTTCAGTTTTCCAACTAGGGAACTTTTAGAAAGAGAGGACAGATCATTAGCTTCAATGATTGCATGCTTTTTCGAATCATATCTAGATGGCAACGATCTGAGAATTTCGCATACTATATCCTTTTCAGAAATAGTCTTTCCAAGAGAGAAAGAGCATTGATTATCTAAGAGATTTTAATATGAGACTCTTCAAAAGTATCGTTATCATCCATTCGAAGTTTTTCCAAATCGGACATAAGAGTTTGAAGTCTAGCTTCTTTCTCTGATGTGTTTCCTTCGAATACGATCTGAAGATTATCCCAAGATTCTTTCGAAGTTTGACATGTTGATACATGATGTTGTAAATTAAGACTTACAACATGTATAATAGCATTCAAACCATCTAAATTCTGCTTTGCAAAAGCCTTTTCTTCGTTTGAGAAATCCACCAAGCGTTTAAACTCAGTTTCTGAATTTTCTACCTTTGGGTAATTATAACCATCGACGACTAATAGCCATGTATTAAAGTCTCATGATTGAAAAAAAAGTTCTCATCGCAGATTTCCACCATAGATAGTTTGTTCCGTCAAATATTGGCGGTACGTTAATTGAAGTCGATTCATGAGAACTCCAGTTCATTCTTATAAGTTGGATCACACCAAACACAGATTGTTAGATCTTTTCGTGTTTGCCTGCTCTGATACCAATTAAAAAGACGAGGGTACCCAAATATACCTCAATCTAAAACTTTTCCACCTATAATTCCTTTCTCCGAAAGTGATTGTCTATAGACCGAGTCGAGACAATACAACTAATCGGTTTACACTTCGTGTGATCGTCTATGGATACGAGAAAAAGACAATACGACAACAAGATAACTTGCGTGATTGACTATGGATAAAAGATCGAGACAATACAAAAACAAAGTATGTTTACTTGATAAATGGTTCGGACTTAACCAAACACAATAGGATTACTATCAAGTAAAAAGGAATTAACGTTTGTGTATTTTACTTATAATTATAATAAAACAATTATAATTGCGGAAATAGAAAAGTAAAAGACACAGCAAGATTTTGTTAACGAGGAAACCGCAAATGCAGAAAAACCCTGGGACCTTTTCCAGAATTGAATACTCTCAGGATTAAGCCGCTATACAAAATCAAACCAACTTCGTATAGTTGAGACCAAGCAACTAAACCTATAGTTCACCTAGTTCCGTCTGTATCCCTGCGCCTCCAACTTGTTAATAAGTCACGCACTTGGAAAAATTCCTTTGGTTCGTATTCCAAACAGTAAAGGAACAACAAATCTGTTTGGTAACAACTCTTTTCAACCAAGTGATATGAGTTCGACAAAAGGCTCTTCCGTTTATCTCAATAAACTCCTTTGTCAGGTCCTTCAATCTATCCAATAACAACTACCAGAGTAATTTTCCAGATTTTGCAATCAATACTTTGAATCACAAAGAATTGTATTGATGCCGATCTACTCAACTAGTCAATCCAATCTATCACAAAGATAAACCGATTATAGTTGGATCCTCTTTAACCGAAACAAGTATTGTGCACACCAAAGATTATGAACCCAAATCAGAAATCTTCTTCGTCTTCAAATATTCTTAGATCTTTGATAAACGCATTTATGTGTCTATTTTCATCTCTATTGTGTATATTGTTAGTACCCATTTTTGTACTTATTATGGTGTTTTATGTGTTTGTAGGTATTTTTGGGAAATAAACATTTTTGGAAAATCGGCTCGAAAAATTATGCGGAGCACCCCTGGAGGATATTTGTTATTCGGACTCTCAGTTTGGATAAGGGGCACCTCAGTTGGGCACATGTTATTCACACCCCCGGTTTGGTTAGGGGGACACCCTTCTTCTTCACGGTTTAAGAAAATTTGGCGGGAAAGTGCAAGTTCGAATATTTTTCACCTGCGGAGTTTTCTGTTTTGAATTTGGAGGAGCTGTGGCGAGATTCAATCACTCCAATCGACTCATTCCATCCTGTTACATTCACACAGGACTGATAAGTCCTTCATATTCGAAAAAACTTGGGTTGAATACGTGGAATTTCTACACAACAGGGAGTACGTGTGCGGATAAGATATTGGCAGGATTACAACGTGATTTTACGTGTGATGCTCGTGTTTGGATAGAGCTTAGCCGCTGAAGAAGCGTGAAGGAAGATTCATCACTCGCTGACAGCGTGAGAAGAGAAGAAAGGGAATAAAATATTCCCGAGAAGATATTCATTCACTGCCGAGTAATGGAAGATTTGTTGGAGTTATGGAGGAGTATTCTCGGTGATGTGAGGCTATATAATGTGTGGAGGAGTAATAGAGCGCAGTAGGGAGAATTGGGAGCAGTAGAGGGCCGGAAAATCAAAGTTACAGGAAGGATATTTTTTCTGCTGGTGAAGAACGTACGAAGAACATAAGACCAACAAAGACAGTCGTTCTTCAACAGTGCTAGTGACGGTTATTTCGTTTCTTGTAACAATTGATTTTGTAACAAATATAAGTGTTACAAAC
>JAJJMB010007312.1:744585-785289 GCA_023531105.1 Papaver atlanticum
GAGCATGTTTCCATGATGATGATGAGCTAATTCTCGCGTAATCAAGGAACGGAGGAAGCTATTGATGCATGAATAATTGGTAATTAATTTACTTTTCTCTAATTTGCATTTTATAATTCACTCAGATCACTGCTTTGCAGAATTTTAATTGTTTGCATAATTTTCTTAATTAGTTGTGATTCAATTAGATAGGTTATACTTTGTTTAGATAATCTATGCTTAAGGAATACAATTAATGTTTTAGAATATGCCTGATTATTTGTGAATTAAGAAATAAGAGATTTTAAAGATAATTAGAGTTTTGGAATTTTTACCATCATTCATTCATGTGTAATAGTGGAATCTAGTGTCTTGGTTATTTTCAATCTTGAAAACAAATTTTGATTTAAATTTTCTCTATTTTTAGTTTAAATAAGTCTAAAATCAATTGCTTTGACAAGTCTCAACGAACCTTTTACTACAACAAAGTTGAAATCACATCAATCTTCAATAAACACCTGCACACAATCAACTTGAATCTCTTGTGATCAATCACACACAGAATGGAGTCTGTTAACAATGGATTATCACAAGACGTCTTTAGATATACAAACAGTCTAAAGATACCCGTCGAAACTTCGATCTAGTTTGAGTGAATCTTATATCAGAAGAGAAGATTCTCAAGCATAAACAAACTAGATGCAATCAAAGTTCAACAACCGTTAGTCAATCAAATCAATCGAAAACTAATAATAAACAGCAATTATCTAGTTTCCCACCAACGGTACTAATAGAGCTTCTAAATCCCAAAGAAGTCTTTAAACTGAGCGGCCGTAAGAGATTTCGCCTAATTAGGTTACTTTCCTCTCTGAATAGGTGGCTCCACCAGTAACAACACAACTAGTTAGTTTTGCTGGCTCTGAGGATTTATTTGCTTGAAATGCAAACTTTGATATTTATAGACCAAAGAAGTTTGGATACCAAAGAATTTCCAAAACTGAAAATATTCTCAAGATATGCAATATATTCCAAATTCGGTTTCCATAATTCCTGGAAATGCTTTGTCCAAATAATGACCGAAATCTCACTAGAAAATCTCCAATTAGTAAATGCACATTACTAATTTTAATTTTCCAAATATAAAAATAATAACCTTAATTAAAAGATTTTCAATTTATTTCCAATCTGGGATTTTTCCTTTAGCTATTAAGGAATATCTTTGAACAATAAAAGGTAAGCGTTACTGCACATGTTCAAAGTATGTCGATATCTTTACTTTGTAAGTCCTCTTTCATACCTACAATCTTGGAATCGATTTGCCACACTTCCAAACAAGTTTAGAATCGGTTCATCTTACTTCCAAGAACTATGTGATTGATTATCCTATCAAACCAAAACAAGTTTCGGTTCTACCTTCCATGTGAGTACTAGAATTAGTCATGCTAGTTACCAAAACTTGATTGACTAGGTACTAGGATCGGTTCCCACATATATATGGTATCTAACTTGTATTTGTTGCACATGTCCAAAGGATCGGTTCCCAATATCTAAAAACGTGTTGCACATGTTCATAGGATCGTTTCCCGGTATCTAGAAACCTTCTGCACCTCTTACAAGGATCGATTTCCCTTTGTGATTGGTTGCACCTCTTACTAGGATCGGTTCCCCTTTGCATAGAGTTGGTCATACCAATAACACTAAATCGATCATACCATCTCAGGTGATTACTTAAGATCGGTTTCACTAATAAAAGTCATACAGATACAAAAATCAGACCATGTGAATAGTTTTACCAAGAACATAAGCAAGTCATGAGCGGTTATACTAATCACACATATTGGTAGTTCAAAATATTTGCAATGAATAACAATACCAATAAGCCTAGCGATTTCCCTTTCGATTCATAAAACAAGTTCATGAATTTACTTCCTTTAAACGAATGTAAAACATTGTTTCCTAGGATGAAATCTTCACCTCATACCCATACATAATCACAATAGCATTCAAACGATTATGTCGATGTCTTATATACGAAGTTTAAAAGATAAACGCTATAAACTCGGGTCGAAATAACAAATGTGTATGATCGAAGTCTATATAGCAATACAACTTTTGTCTCAAGATAGGAGATAGAGTAGATAAACTTTTGAGTGATAGATAAGTTCAAGTCTCCACATACCTTTTTTCGATGAAGTTCCACCTGTTCCTTGAGTAGTTCTTCGTCTTTGTATGATGAACGTCGTGGAGTCTAGAGCTCAACTACACTTTGTATCCTAGTCCGAGACTTAGCTATAAGTAGACTAGAAATCAAGACTTATAGTTTTTGCAACTAAACTTGACAAACAAGCCTTAGATAGCAACGCTTGCGAGTTCGACCGAGCAGTGCTCTAACAATCTCCCCCTTTGTCAATTTTAGTGATAAAACTATCAATACATATGGAATACAAAATAAATAAACTTTGCAACTTATCATCCACATACATGATCTCCTTGGTTCTTCAACATTACTCGAAATATTCGTCACTTCCAAGTAATCCAATGATTCCAAAGATATTTAAATCAGCATCACCGTTGTTGAAGATCCGTAGCCATAAAAATGAGAAAACAATAGCTCTCAATCATTGTTACACAGTATCATAGTATTATTACATAGCATCAAAGTTCAATTGTATCACAACTTCGACAACAATACTATGGTGATATGTATCACTCCCCCTTAGTCAATACTCCATCTCACATGGAAACCACTCCCCCTTACATAAGGATCCGAAAACCATATGTATTTGTAGTGTGAACTACACATTAATTCTCCCCCTTTTTGTCAATAGAATTGGCAAAGGTACGAAAACTAGTGGGATCCTAATGAAATTTCCATAGAGACATTTCATGACCAAAAGAAAGTACATACCAACTTTTTAGAGGCAATCATATAGCCGAAACTAAATGCATTCATCAAGGAGTTTATAAAGATACAAGATAACCCCTATAATATTCCACAACCGCACTCCCCACAAAGATTTGGCAATTAAGCACAAGTTCAATTAAGAACTCTCCCCCATATAATGTCATTCCCGAAAATAAAACATGAGCGACCTTACTTTCACAAGAAAAGAAGGATTTCTTTGGACATTAACAAATCACATAAGAATATGAATTTGTATCCAAAAACTCAATTAAATTAACCACAAGAGAACCCATGATTAATTTAATCGGAAATGCTCACATAAGAGAACTTACGGAGCCGCACAATATATACACAAAAAATATGGATCAGGGAAGATCAATACTGCGGAATAAACAAAGATTCATTCTATTTCTCATCACCATTTGCATAATGACATATAATAGACTTAATCTTTGTAAACAAAAGCTCATCCTATCTTCCATCAATATTTGCATAATGACATAATAGGCTTATCTTTTGTCTGTCAAAAGTTCATTCATTCTTTTATCAATACTTGCATATCGACATATGAAAGACTTAACTTTTGACCACGTATGGGACAATCACAGTTCACGGACGCAAACGCACATATCCCATAACAAGTTGCAATATATAAAACCATAAAGATTAATACTGCAAAATCATCTTCCAAATCAACTTTAGAATTTAAATAAATAAATCTAAAAACATGAAGATGAAAATCGTTGGAAATAGCTATGTGTAATCACAAAAACTGCTATTCCAAACCCTAGTTATCCTTCTTAAAAACACAAGAATAAATTCTCATAAGAAGTTTCCTAGACATTGAGACCTATGAAAATTCTTTATCATCCCCGAACTCCTTGTCATTAACAGCCATGGGAACATATGGTTCGTGAAGAAAGGAGTCAATTCCAACAACCCTTCTAGGCTGATGATGTTGAACCAGGGCCTTCTGAATTTCAAGAGTTCTCATAACAACGGCCTTTATTTGTTGAATCTCCTTTCTTGTCTCCTTCAACTCTTCAAGAACATCAGAAAACTTCTGAGAATTTGAAGGAACAACTCTTGGCTTCCTCACATTCCTTCTTTTTCTTTTCAAAGTTGGAGGTAACGGAGATTTTTCTTTTTCCTTCATGATTGATGGTTTAACAATCATATTAACATCTTTTCCATCAGAAGACATGATGCTTGGAGTATCCATATGCGTACGGGTTTGTGAGAGGAAATCACAACTTAAACTCAACAAGCCGTCTTAAGTTAAAAAGAGTTTCAGAGAAGGAAAAGGAATGTAGGGTTACGACACCTTTGTATACAAGTTCGCGCACGCACAACTCACAACCCTAAGAAAGGTAGAATTGTTAAGAATAACCTTCTTTTATTGATTGACCAGGGAAGTCCTTTCCAATATCAATTAGATATGGAAGAATTCTAATTTTGCAAAACAGGCAGAGCTAAAAAGAAAAAAAAAAAACAATTTTAAAACCATTTCTCTTTTTCTAAAGCCTTGGATGTGCAAAATCTTGTCTCTTTTGATCAGGCACATGAGACAAGATGCACTAACCAACACAATTTAAGTTTTGCTTGGGTGAACAATAATCTGTCCACCATATCCTTTTTTATCAGAATTCATAGAACCCTGTTTCTCATAGCGTTTAGACCATAAACTTCTTTCAAATGGTCTTGTCTTATCCTTGGAAACTAACTTCTTGGACGAAGATAAAATCTTACATACCTCAGCGGTCTTTTGAACAAGTTTAAGCTTGTTTGCTAATCGATTCGCTCTTCGTTGAAGTTTGTTGACATGCCTCAATTTATGTTTGTACTTGAAACACTTTGACAGTTCATGACCCTTGAGTGAACAATATGAGCACGTTAACCTGGAGTATGATTCTGATACCCGAGATGTGCAAGCTGCTAGACACATAGTGGAACCTGAAAAATTTAACAGAGAGTTTCCAACAGAAAAGTCAATTCTATCTTCCAGATTGGTTGAGTTCTCTTATGAAAGACTATCGAGATTGATGTATGTATTGCTGCAGTTATCAAAATCAATATTTTCACAGAGAAGCGCAATACTTGATTTTTCGTCTTCATTAGAATCAAAGTTTTCAGACATTTCATCAAGAGTTGCAGCTAGACCTTTGTTCCCAGTGTATTTCTTTCGATTTGGACACTCATTTGAAAAATAACCAAAACCTTTACACTTAAGGCACTGAGGCATATCCTCGCCATCAGTTTCATCATTATCCCTATTTTTAGGAGGAACACGATTATGGGGTTTATCTGATGACTTGAAAGTAACATCCTTTCCAGATTTGGATGTATGCTCATGATCAAAGATCTTTAACTTCCCAACCAGAGTATTTCTGGAAAGCGTTGCGAGATTATTTCCTTCAACGATGGCGTGTTTCTTAGAATCGTATCTGGAAGGCAGAGAAGTGAGAATCTTCATCACAATGTGCTTTTCAGGAATAGTCTTACCCAATGCAAAGGATGCATTAACAATTTCAGACACTTTGTGATTAAACTCATCAAATGATTCTTCATCTGCCATACGAAGGTTTTCCCAATCGGCATTTAGGTTTTAAGCCAAGCTTCCTTTTCACAGGTATTCCCTTCAAATACGGTTTCTAAAATATCCCATGCTTCTTTGGACTTCGTGCAAGTAGTCACATGATGCTGAAGATCTGGGGTAATGGCATGTATGATAGCATTTAAGCCGTCAGAATTTTGCTTTGCAGCAAGGATTTCTTCTGGACTATATCTACCAATATCCTTGGGTATAAATGCATCGCCTTCTGTATTAACCGGAGGATCATAGCCATTAACAACACGTACCCATGTTTGAAAATCACAAGCTTGAAGAAAAGCACGCATAGCGATTTTCCACCATAAGTAGTTTGAGCCATCGAAGACTGGTGGTACGTTTATGGAGATAAAATTTCTGTCCATAGAGTCAGATCGCTACAAACACAGACTTATGAGGTCTTTAAACATGTTTGCCTTCTATGATAACAATTGAAAAAATGGGGGTACAACAACCTCACCCAATATTTCGCTTAGCAATCTGTATGGACTAACTCCAATATACTTTTAAGAGAATCAACTAGACAGTCAGACTCAATCTTAATAAAAAAGTATATCAAATAATTATATCTCAATTTCTTGATTCAATCCTTACTCAAACAAATAGAAATCTGCAAGCCTGATTGAATACAAGAGAAATACCTTGAACGGTACCAAAGACCAATGTTCAAGGATTAATAATTTTCAATCAACAACCAAAGGTTGGATTAACCAATTGATCGATACAACGCACAACCTGTGATATTTCAATTATATAACAAAATATAATGCGGAAAAGAAATAACACAGACACCAGAAGTTTTGTTAACGAGAAAACCGCAAATGCAGAAAAACCCCGGGACCTAGTCCAGATTGAAAACACACTGTATTCAGTTAAACCCCAATCAATCTCACACTGATCCAAAGTACAGACACTAGCCTACTACAAACTAACTTCGGTCTGGACTATAGTTAAACCCCAATCAATCTCACACTGATCCAAAGTACAGTTGTGCTCCTTACGTCTCTGATCCAAGCAGGATACTACGCACTTGATTCCCTTAGCTGATCTCACCCATAACTAAGAGTTGCTATGACCCAAAGTCGAAGACTTTAATAAACAAATCTGTCCCATACATAAAAGTCTACAGGAATAGATAAATCTGTCTCCCACAGAAATACCTACAAGTTTTGTTCCGTCTTTTGATAAATCAAGGTGAACATGAACCAATCGATAACCCAGACTTATATTCCCGAAGAACATCCTAGAATTATCAATCACCTCACAATAATTTTAATCGACTAGCGAAACAAGATATTGCGGAATCACAAACGATGAGACGAAGATGTTTGTGACTTCTTTTCTATCTTTCCTATCGGAGAAATTAATCTTAAGCCAATCTTACGATTGTACTCAAATACGATAAAAACAGCAATATCAGATCACGCAACTACAGAGAAAATAGTTGGGTCTGGCTTCACAATCCCAATGAAGTCTTCAAGTCGTTAACCTACAGGATCTCGATAGAAACCTAAGGTTAAAGGAGAATCGACTCTAGCTTATACAATTAGTATCACACAGGAAGTGTGGGATTAGGTTTCCCAGTTGCTAGAGTTCTCCTTTATATAATCTCATAATCAGGGTTTGCAAATTAAGTTACCTTGGTAACAAAGCATTCAATATTCACCATTAGATGAAAACCTGATTATATTCAAGCTAATATCTTTCAACCGTTAAATCGAACTTAGCTTGTCATACACAAATGAAATACACGTTCATTTAGGTTTGTGTAACCATACCTAAACGTGTAGACCTAGTAGGTTCAACTGTAGTTAACCAATGGTTAGCCATATGAGCACTTTCATATCAACCTTATTCATCTTCACCATAACTAGTTCAAGTGACTCAAATGAACTAGTTAGAGAGTTGTTCAATTGCTTAGATCTCATAGAAGTATACAAGACACAATCGAAGCAAAAACGATTTTGATTCACTCGAATCGATTCATGAAAATTATAGCCACGGTTTGCAATTATGCATTCCTTAATTTATAAATGTCTTAGTTCACGAATAAACCATTTTTAGAAAATAGCCCACTTAAGTACGCATACGGGTACGCATACTTAAGTACCCGGACTGAGCTTGTTTTCAGTTCACAAACTCCAGCAGAAATTCACGGGATGTGAACTTCCGACAGTACGCGGTCTTAGCTCCGGTTATATTAAACAGCAAAGTACGCATACTTTGGTTCAAGGATATTGGACTTCCAAAAGTATGAGTTCACATACAATGTTTATATCCATTCAAGGTTATATATTCTAAACTCACATTTCAATCATTGAAACATTCTTAGAGGACTTTATATATATCGGTTATTCACACACTATTTTTCATCAAAGCGATTTTCAAGAGATTGAAATAATTAACATGACTTTCGTCACGATTAAAGATGAACTTTGCCAAAGGGAAAGCTTACCAACACATATTTCGAGAAAAGATAAGCGAGATAAACTTGGCATCGAAATAACAAATGTGTATGATCGAAGTCTATATAGCAATACGACTTTTGTCTCAAGATAGGAGATGGAGTAGATAGACTTTTGAGTGATAGATAAGTTCAAGTCTCCACATACCTTTTTGTCGATTAAGTTCCACCTGTTCCTTGAGTGGTTTTTCGTCTTTGTATTATGAATGTCGTGGAGTCTAGAGCTCAACTACACTTTCTATCTTAGTTCGAGACTTAGCTATAAGTAGACTAGAAATCAAGACTTATAGTTTATGCAACTAAACTTGACAAACAAGCTTGAGATAGCAACGCTTTCAAGTTTGACCGAGCAGTGCTCTAACACGGTCACACAAGTTACCAGGACCGGTTACATCAGTTACCAGGATTGGTTACCATATACACATGGTATTGCTTGTGATCGGTTACACCAGTCACTAGGATCGGTTACACCAATTACCAGGATCGGTTATACCAATTACTAGGACCGGTTACACCAATTACAAGGATCGATTATATAATTCTCTGTGATCGGTCATACCAATTACTAGGATCGGTCACACAAATTACAAATATTGATCATACCATCCCAGGTGATTACTTAGGATCGGTTACACTAATTAATCAAAACTAGTCATACCAAATCATAAGTCAGGCATTGTGATTAGTTGTAACAAGATACATAACAAAGTTACGATCGGTTCTACCATCTCACACATATTGGTAATCTAAAGATTTGCAATGAAAAGACGTACCAATAAGCCTAGCGATTTCCCTTTCGATTCACAATACAAGTTTATGAATGTACTTCCTTTAAACAAATGTAAAACATCGTTTTCTAGGATGAAATCTTCACCTTTACCCGTTGAAAGATGAGGGTACCCAAATACACCATTATCTTTAAATTATCCACCTATACGTCTTCTTACCGAAAGTGATTGTCTATGGACAAAGTCGAGAAAATACGACAAATCGGTATTCACACTTTGTGTGATCGTCTATGGATACAAGATCGAGACAATACAACAATCAAAGTGTGATTACTTGATAATAGGTTCAGACTTAACCAAATTATAAAGGATTAATATCAAGTAATACGGAGTTAACGTTTGCATATTTTACTTTTAATTATAATAAATAATTATAATTCCGGAAATAGAAAAGTAAAAGACACGGGAAGATTTTGTTTACGACGAAACCGTAAATGCAGAAAAACCCCGGGACCAAGTCAAGAATTGAATACTCTCTGAATTAAGCCGTTATACAAAATCTAAACCAACTTCGTATAGTTGAAACCAAGCAACTAAACCTAGTTCACTTAGTTTCTTCAGTATCCCTACGCTTCCGACATTCAATAAGTGCACGCACTGGAACAATTCCTTTGGATCGTATTCAAAACAGTAAAGGAACAACAAATCTGTTTGGTAACAACTCTCTTGATTCTTTCAGATGAAGATATCTCAAGTCATATGCAAAGGCTCTTCCGTTTAAACTAATAAACTCCGATGCCGATCTTACACAACTAATAAATCAAATAAATCCAATTCTAGTTGGATCCCAGCCGATCAAGGTTTGTGCTACACAAATATATGAGAAACCAATAAAAAAAATTCTTTGTCTTCAAATCTTCTTTAATCTTCAATTAAACCTGCACAACACCACTTGAATCTCTTGTAATCAATCACGCACAGAACGGAGTCTGTTAACAATGGATTATCACAAGATGTCTTTAGATCTACAAACAGTTCTAAAGATCCCTTCGACACTTCGATCTAGTTTGAGTGAATCTTATATCAGAAGAGAAGATTCTCAAGAATAAACAAATTAGGTGCAATCAAAAGTTCAACAACCGTTAGTCAATCAAATCACTCGAAAACTAATAAACTGTATTTATCTAGTTTCCCACCAACGGTACTCGTAGAGCTTCTTTATCCCACAAAAGTCTTTAAACGAGTGGTCGTAAGATATTTCGCCTAATTAGGGTACTTTCCTCTCCGGATAGACGGCTCCACCAGAAACAACAAAAAGATGAAGTTTGCCTGGATCTTAGGATAGTTTGCTAGAAATGCAAACTTGGGTATTTATAGACCAAGGATGTTTGGACACCAAGGAATTTCCAAAACCAAATATTCTCAAGATATGCAATAAACGCCCAAATCGGTTTTCTTAATTCCTGGAAATGCTTTGTCCAATGTTTTTCGAAATCTCTCAATAGAAAATCTCCAATTAGTAAATGCACATTATTAATTTTTATTCTCTAGAGATATGCATTTAATTGCTGGTAATTAAAGCATATAAAACTAACAACCTTAATTAAAAGATTCTTAATTTCTTTCGGACCGGGATCTCTTTGAGTAATTAAGGAATATCTTTGAACAATAAAAGATAAGAGTTACTGTTCGTGTTCAAAGTATGTTGACATCTTTTGTAAATCCTCTTTCATATTTACAATCTTGGAATCGATTATACCACACTTCCAAACAGGTTTAAAATTGGTTCATCTGTATTCCAATACAATTATGTGATTGATCAAATATCAAATCACAATCATGGGTTCAATCGGTTCTACCAATCACTAGGATCGGTTCTACCTCAATATGGATTACTTATAATTGAACACACAAGTTACCAGGACCAGTTACATCTGAAAAGACGAGGGTTCCCAAATATACCTCAATCTAAAACTTTTCCACCTATAAGTCCTTTCTCCGAAAATGATTGTCTATGGACAGAGTCGAGACAATAAAACGAATCGGTTCACACTTCGTGTGATCGTCTATGGATACGAGATCGAGACAATACGACAACAAGATAACTTGCGTAATTGACAATGGATACAAGATCGATACAATACAACAACGAAGTATGATTACTTGATAATAGGTTCGGACTTAACCAAACGCTATAGGATTGCTATCAAGTAATTAGGAATTAACGTTTGTGTATTTTACTTCTAATTATAATAAAAACAATTATAATTTCGAAAATAGAAAGGTAAAAGACACAACAAGATTTTGTTAACGAGGAAACCGCAAATGAAGAAAAACCCCGGGACCTTGTCCAGAATTGAATACTCTAAAGATTAAGCCGTTATACAAAATCTAAACCAACTTCGTATAGTTGAGACCAAGCAACTAAACCTATAGTTCACCTAGTTCCCTCAGTATCCCTGCGCCTCCAACTTGCATAAGTCACGCACTTGGAACAATTCCTTTGGTTCGTATTCCAAACAGTAAAGGAACAACAAATATGTTCGGTAACAACTCTTTTCAAACAACGTGATATGAGTTTGACAAAAGGCTCTTCTGTTTATCCCAATAAACTCCTTTGTCGGGTTCTTAGATCAATCTAATCATTAATTACTGATGTGATTTTTAATTGTTGTAGAAAACTTGGTAATAAGATTCGTTCAACTCGGACTTGTGAAGAATAATTTTTAGACTTAATTAAGAAAACTAGAAAAATCAAAATAATGGTTTGGTCGAGATTATAAAAAGCACTGAGACTCAGGATTCCACCAAATTCCATTCATGTGATTCAAATAATAATTCCAATCAATTATAGCATAAATATTAAAAATATGGACTCTTATTCTTTGCCAAAAGTAGATTTTTGAAAAGCAATGACTGTAAATCAAAAGCATGATGTATCAAAAATGCATTGACCAAGCATACATCATCAAACAATATCACACCCATTCAATAAAAATCATAAATCAATTAAAAATCAATGCAAATAGTCATAAAAGAATTATTAGAATTACCACATGCGTGAAATAGGGCTTCCTCCGTCATCCCAGTGTTGGGGTTTAGCTCCTCATGGTAAAAATATGCTCAAAAGATAGAAACATGGCTCAAAAGGTGTTTTTATTGAAGGAGAATAATAATACAGCGAATCTGCAACACTTTATAGTCGTTACAGAAGTCACCGTTACAATTGAAGTGCTGTTAATAAACGATAAATCGGTTCTGCTGTTGAAGAACGACACTCGTCTGCGACTGTTCTGTGTGGGTCAATGTTCTTCGTGTTCTTCAGCAGCAGCAGAACCCGGTTTCCTGCACCTTTGATTTCTCGGCTCTGTGGTGTTCTAAACTTCCCCTAACTTTCGACACCCCTTCTATATGACCCAACCAATCTATTTATATCAAAAAGAGCGATTAAATCTCCCCAAAATCTTCCAAAATCTCTTCCTTTCTCTTCACGGCAAAGTTGCGGCAATTTCTTGTTTTAGAATTTATACGCGTTTCTGAGCTTTCCTTTTGATTCTAAACTCTTCCTTAGATAGATACCAATCTTTGGGAAGGTTTATAGCACTTTAATCTCTCTAAAATTTCCTAAAATAGGTCACACACGTGACTTTCCATATTTTACTGTTGAGATAAAAATCCGTCGATTGAGCCCAGTTTAATTGATTTCAACACCCATATTAGATTCCTAGACCCATAAGGAGTCTATCCTATGAAAATCAGAGGTTTAGTCGACCTCAAACTCCTCCAAATCACTACCACCAAAACTGCCAGAAACATGTTTTCTGTTTTGGTTTTGGTTTCCCGCCAAAAACAGAATTTGAACGTGAATGGGAAAGGTTACCCCTTATCCAGTGGTCGCCCTTATCCGTTGCTGGAGTCCGCATAACACTCGTCCCTTGGGTTGCATTTATCAACTTTTCGAGCCAATTTCGCCGCAAAAGCTTATTTTCTCCAAAAACACCTACAAAGAGATAAAATACCAAAATAAGTACAAAAATGGGTACTAACAATATACACAATAGAGATGAAAATAGACACATAAATGCGTATATCAATTACCAAAGTAATTGTTTAAACTATGCAATCAATACTTTGAATCACAAAAAATGTATTGATGCCGATCTACGCAACTAATCAATCCAATCTATCAAAAGATAAACCGATTATAGTTGGATCCCCAGCCGATCAAGTTTTGTGCACACCAAAGATTATGAACTCAAATAAGAAATCTTCTTTGTCTTCAAATCTTCTTAGATCTTCAATAAACACCTGCACACAAACTACTTGAATCTCTTATGATCAATCACACACAGAACGGAGTCTGTTAACGATGGATTATCACAAGACTTCTTTAGATCTACAAACAGTCTAAAGATCCCCGTCGATACTTCGATCTAGTTTGAGTGAATCTTATATCAGAAGAGAAGATTCTCAAGCATAAACAAACTAGGTGCAATCAAAGTTCAACAACCGTTAGTCAATCAAATCAATCGAAAACTAATATAATGAACTACAATTATCTAGTTTCCCACCAACGGTACTCGTAGAGATTCTCAATCCCAAAGAAGTTTTTAAAACGAGCGGTCGTAAGATACCGCCTAATTAGGGTACTTTCTTTCCAAATAGACGGCTCCACCAGTAACAACACAACTAGGTAGTTTTGGTTGCTCTGAGGATTAGTTTGCTCGAAATGTAAACTTCAATATTTATAGACCAAGGAAGTTTGGACACCAAAGAATTTCCAAAACCGAATATTCTCAAAGATATGCAATAAAGCCAAAATCGGTTTTCATAATTCCTGGAAATGCTCTGTCCAAATATTGACCGAAATCTCAGTAGAAAATCTCCAATTAGTAAATGCACATTACCAATTTTTATTTTCTAAAGATATGCATTTAATTGCTTGAAATTAAAAGCATATAAAATTAAAAACCTTAATTAAAAGATTCTCAATTTATTTCGATCCGGGATTCTCCTTTAGTTATTAAGGAATATCTTTGAACAATAAAAGATAAGAATTATTGCACATGTTGAAAGTATGTTGACATCTTTACTTTGTAAATCCTTTTTCATATTTACAATCTTGGAACCGATTTTCCACACTTCCAAACGAGTTTAGAAATTGTTCATATGATTTCCAAGAACTATGTGATTGATTAAAAACATTCAATCACCATTCATGGGTTTAACGGTTCTACCAAACATAAAGTTCGGTTCTACCTCCAAGTGGCTACTAGGATCGTCACACTAGTTTCCATAAAATGGCTAACTAAGTACGAGGAACGGTTACCACTTATTTATGGCACTTAATTGTGATCGGTTGCACAAGTTATAGGATCGGTTACACCAATTACTAAAACTTGTTAACCTACTACAAGGATCGATTACACATCTTGTGATTAGTCCCACCAAGTTATAGGATCGGTTACCCAATGACTAGGAAGGGTCACACCAATTACAAATATCGATCATACCATCTCATGTGATTACTTAAGATTGGTTTCACTAATAAAAGTCATACCGATACATAGGTCAGGCATTATGAATAGTTTTACCAAGATACATAAACAAGTTATGAGCGGTTATACTAAACACACATATTGGTAATCCAAAGATTTGCAATGAATAACAATACCAATAAGCCTAGCGGTTTCCCTTTCGATTCAAAAAACGATTTTATGAATTGTACTTCCTTCAAACGAATGTAAAACATTGTTTCCTAGGACGAAATCTTCACCCATACCCATACATAATCACAATAGCATTCATACGATTATGTCGATGTATTATATACGATGTTCAAAGGATAGGCGTTATACTTCGTATTATAATTCCTTAATACTACGTCTAACTAGAGTATAATCATTCACAGCTTCGCAGTTATGTTTTCAATATAGCACGACTTGAAAGATACGTTAGGAATTGTTGATGGTGGATTTTTGACAAAGGCTAAAATTGTAAAATCATAACCTTGCATATTCATGATCCAGCAATCAGATGAGTATTGAAACTCATGTCTCTCATTTAAACATGAAAACTCATGCCACGATGATCTCTGACTTAGGGTATTGCCTCTCAGATCATCCATAGGAACCTATGACTGAGTGTATTGCCTCTCAGAGCATACATGAATATGCAGTCTCTCAATTGAGACCACGGCATATTTCATCAATACTGAACAATTTCAGTAATCACTTTTATATAGAATCGAAAACGATTGGACGGCTCCTAGACAGCTTGCCTGCTAGTATAGAGCGATAACGTCTTCAGGATGTAACAGTGTTTTCCTTGACTATATAAAAGACATATGTATAGAATCTTAACGATTGGACGGCTCCAAGACAGATTGCCTGCTAGTATAGAGCGATAACGTCTTCAGGATGTAACAATGTTTTCCATGACTGTACAGAATAAATATGACGCTTCAATTAGCTCATATCGCTTAATTCTCGAATAATTGTAATGCTCCTAGATAACGTGCTAGTATAGAGCAATCAATTAATTATTTCTAGTCGCTAGATTCATCAATTGAATTCCCAGAAAAGATTCTACGTTCTTTATAATATTTCGTTACTTCAATTCATGGCTTTTCTCAGCAGAATTCCATGGGTTAGTAATAAATATTCAACGTACGGGCATCTGAGCCACCACCGAATAAGCCCCGAGAAAATGGTGCATGTGTACTTAATAATAATGCACGAACGAGCATTCAAAAATACGAACGAACGAGGAAACCTATGCAAAAATAAGGAAGAAAAAAAAATATATATTAAAGGGAGCGCCTAGGGGACCGGGCCCACTGGCCGGCCGGTCATGCCGTCGTGGCCTGTCCCACGCCTCTTCCTTTATTTTATCTTATTTTATTATTTTTCCCTGATCTCATGAAAACTCCTTCATTCGAGCAAACTTCCCCGATTCGAACAAAACTCTTATTTCCTTACACGGTGAAAACAACATAAAATAAGGAAGCGTGTCACGGGACCGAGCTTACTAGCCGGCCATGCCCTAGCCGTGGCCGGTCCCACAACCTCTCTTATTCCTTATTTTATTATTATTATTCCTCATCTCATGAAAACTCCTTCATTTGATAAAACTCCTCCATTTGAGCAAACTCATTCGTTTGAGCAAAACTCCTCAGTTTCATCATATTTCCTTCACATGATGAAAATAATATAAAATAGGGAAGGGTGTCACGGGACCGGGCCTACTAGCCGGCCAGCCATGCCCTAGCCGTGGCCGGTCCCACATTTTATAATCCCTAATTTTATTATTATTATTATTTCCTTCATCTCATGAAACTCCTCCGTTTGAGGAAAGCCCTGATTTCTCCATATTTTCTCAAATATTGCTCAAACGCGCATCAGAAAAAACCAAAATTCTTACGAATGAGACACAAACACTATGGTGACATGGGCATATTACCCTTACCGACCAGGGTCGGTCCTTTGTCTTGCAAGAAGCCGGTCCCACACATCTTCATGATTTGACCTAATTTGTTCACATTGGGTTCAAACTATTTCCAAATCACTTGGAATTTCATCAAATGACCGTCAGTTGGTCCTATGACCACCAGGGCCAGTTCCATGACTTCTTGGCCGGTCCCTCACTTCTCCATAATTAGGTTTTATTACCTAATGCTCAGACAAGCACTGTTTTCAGTAAATGATTAAACCAGCATTTAATCATCCTTTCACCAACTGGTCTTCAAAGGACTTTGGTATTTGCTCATTCGAGCATTTGGACACTACATGGTCGGCCCATCATCCCATGTAGCCGGTCCCTCTCTCACTCAATGGTTGATTTTCAATAAATCATCAATTAATCAGCAATTGATCAAAATTAGGGTTTCGAATCCAATGCTCCTCAAAGCGTAATTCTGAGCAGGTTCAAATACTAATAATTTTATGTTGATCCTGCAAACAACATTTTAATCGATTATACTCGGTCCAGTTGCCAGTATCTTAAATTAATATTTTATAAGGTCCCGCTACCAATAATTCATCAAACGAGCATATTTGCTCAGACGAGCAATATTTGCTCAAACTAAGAATATTGATTCAATTATCAATATTTAATTCATCAGATGAGCAATATTTTCTCAGGCTATAAATATTGATTCAACTATCAATATTCAACAGTTCATCGAATGAGCAATATTTGCTCAGGAATATTGGTTCAACTATCAGTATTCAACAATTCATCAAATGAGCAATATTTGCTCATACGAGCAATATTTGTTCATTTTAACTATTAACATTCATTCGAAAATTATACATCTGTCTTAATAGACATGTTCAATTCATGAATCCTAGAGCATTCGTAAATCATGCTCAACTCAGCAATACAAAGACTCATCGTCCAATCAAGTCAACAACTTACTAATTAAATACACGTCTGCCTTGTAGACTCCACAATCACGAGACATCAATCGTGTCACATAGGGGATATTAACTAGGGTTTTGGTCTGGCGGCCTACGGCACGTGTGTTTATCCACGATGAGAATGTGACTAAGTCGTGCAAGCGGTTAGAGGAGTTAAAAAAGTAGTGGGTGTACAGTCAACCAAGTCTCTGCACGATGAGTAACTGGTTTTAACACGATTTCCCACTTTCTTACTCTTTGACTCCAACAACCGTCACACTTACTGGGATCAATGTGTATATGCTATTTCTTGCAATATAAATAAGTCTCTGAACCCATGATTGAAAAAAAAAAAGAATGTTCGTCTGAACAAACAATTCTCATCACACAAGAATTCTCATGGTTTGAGCAATCACTCTCAAAATTCAATCAATCAGAACTTATTCACGCAGAATACACAACAATCCACAATCCTTAATCATCATTGATCTCACACATTTCTCAGCTTCTCTCCTACAGATCGACCCATCCTCTCTTGTGACCGAATTGACTCTGGAACGGCCATTGTCTTGGTTTAGGCCGGAGTCCTACAGATTGATCTCTCGAACTCAAAGCACTACCATGCAGTGCATTTGTTTGCAAAAGGTTAAAGCAATTTGCTTGGTTGAGAGTCTCCTCCGTACGGTCATTTCTCAACTTTCCTAAAAAACCAGCAAATCGTTTTCTCCTATCAACAGGAATGAAACAGTTCAAGTCAATATTACTAACCTCAAGAGGGAGGATGATGTCGTCGTTGTAACTCGTTGCTTCTTCACATTCTTCGGGTCTTCGAGTAATACTTTTATGTCTCAACATTCCTAGACTTTCTAGTCTAACCTAAAAGAAGTTGTCTCTAGTACATAATCAAGCGACTCGTAGATGAGTTTTGACTCACTAAAATATGATAACCAAACTTGACATACCAACACTTGGTGGGTTCAACCTAGCTATGCTCTAACAATCTCCCCCTTTGTCAATTTTAGTGACAAAACTCTTAATACATATGGATAAACAAATTAAAAGAATTCATTATACATACGCTTGATTCCAAGTTTCAACAGCACAATAACCTGCATATATTCAATTAATAAATGCCGCTGTTGACATCTGAATAACAAAGCTTATACTCCGCCTAAAGGTAAGATAGGTAGATATTCAATCTGAACATATTTGTTATTCCACTTTTGTAGTACAGAATGACTACACAGCAATATGATATGTTTCTCCCCCTTAATCAATGCTTTACTCTTTCGTTAGATATAACGTTTAAGCACAATTGTCCCTTCCTTAGTGATTGCAAATGACTTGTTTACTCCATATATTTCTCCTTCTTTTTGTCACAAAATGACAAAGGTTCGAGCAAATACAGGTCAAACCGAAAGGATCTTATAAATCCAAAAGACTTGTAAACAACCTATAAGAGTTAAGCACGAAGGTTTCACATACCACTTAGATAACCAATATTAAAACCGAAACTACAAGTAATTTAGTTTTAATACGTTATCAAGGAAAACTATTTCCCAAAGAAATTTTCCCTAATAGTTTAACAAATTGACTAAGAAACTTAGTTCCCTTGTTAAACTGATTGTACACATACAATCACTTATTTCGATAAGACCAAAATAAAGATCAGAATTAACTTTATTTCTCTCATCGGGCTCTAATTATTCAGAAAATAACTTAGACCTTTCTCTTTAGACAAGACAAGCACTAGGTAAGTTAACTAGTTTTTCTTTTCAAGGCATTCAATTAGACTTGAATAACTGAATCCTTCAATTTTATAAGTCTAACTAAGATCAAAATTAACTTAGTTTCTCTTATCCGGAATCGAATTGGACTAAACAATTGATCCCTTATTTTTTTAAGCCATAAACAATACATACAAACTAAAATAAATTGACTTGCATAATTATTTTCTTAACCGGAAGCAATTGAAATAAACATAGACATTATAGCACCGCAATTGCACCAAAATTTCGTTAAGCAAAAACACTTGATACCTTATAATAAAGAAGATACCAAACAATAAGCCAAATAAATTGACACAGTTTTTCTTAATCGGAAACAATTGAATCACACACACACATATCCATACACATCATAATGGAATATATTAATTGTACCAAAATTTTGTTAAGAAAAAGCAAAATATATGCAATATAAACAAGCTTTTCTTAAACAGGAAAACGATTAACTAACAAATTCGTTACCTCAGATTCCGTATCCTCTTCTCCCCAGAAAGATATATCATTAAGCTCAAGTTCACATAAGAACTCTCCCCCAGTATGTTGTTATCCTCTCGCAAGAAAAAAAGAACAACAACAAGAGCAACCTTTACCAGATAAAGGTTGAATCGGTTTTTAACTAATGTGTGCCAATAACAAAAGTTGAAAACCCGAAACACATATGTGTATGCTAAACACAACTCATGTAATCACAAATTGATTCAACATATTGTGAATTTTCACATATGAGTTACAATCAGAACACCTTATGATCCTTTGATAAATCCTACCAACACGGGCTAGAACTTAATCCCGCTAAATCAAAAATTCGCACAAACCATAAGGGTCACATCATATGAGATCGAATATGAAGGTTAATAAAAACCGAAATCAGACATCTCATAAATCCAATTTGCAATACACCATAAATATTCAACATAAAATCACGTTTTGCAAGTACCTCATTCTTGTATGGAATTAAATCATGAAACCAACGCAAAAAGAATGAGGTAATTCCGAGTTCGGACGAAGAAGTTATAGGCAAAACAGTTTTACACTCCTTCGTATGGATCAATCACTATGACCAGTTACGGTGATTGCTTGTGATGGGTAACACCAATCACCAGGACTGGTTACAATACTTGTGATGGGTCATACCAATCACCAGGACCGGTTACGGTGATTACTTGTGATTGATCAAAACACTAAACTGTTTTAGACATAACTTTTGCATACAATGTCCGAATTCAGTGATTTTTGGCTCGTTTTAACCGTAAAAACAAGAGCAACACATATATGAACAGCAGATATCAACATCGTAAACTCAAAATTACTTTTTATATCGAAAGATCAAATATAGATAGAAGGTATGAGTATAGAAGAAAAGAAATCTCCCTAAAGATGTTAATTAGTCATATAATAACCGAGAGGTCATGTGCTCAGTTTCATGTGCTTCCTCACCCTTCATAAGATTGAGCACAAAGGTGAGCATGCACATTCCAACACAACTTGGTTGTGTTGAGTTGAGCCTTGTCTTCTTTGTCACAAGTGACTAAGATAGTATCATCACTCTTGACCTCTTGCTTGGTTTTCTTATTACTCTTGTTCCATCTCTTGTTTTTCTTTTTTGATTTGTGATGAAGAGTATCATTATCACAATATTCATTCGTACAAGAGACTTTATACATCAAGATGTCTTTCTTTAGTCTTTCAAGTAAACTCTCAAAAACATTGTTACCAACATTTATCAATTAAGTGTCATTCTTATGAATAACTTTTGGCCCCTTCTTAGCTATGGAGGACTTAGGGACCCATTTAGAGATGGGTTTCGCAGGAGCTGCTTTCTCCTTCATACCTTTAGGACCATTGCCCTTTTGAATATTTTGCGAATCAACTTTTCTCCAATTTGGAGCATCAGATCTTGTCTTCGCATTTACAAAGTCATATTTCTTTTTATAATTGGGTCTTTTATGAGATGACCTTGTTAAGCGATAGGAAAAATTTGAACTATCATTATAATAATTATTTTTCCTAAACTTAGGACAATAACGATCTGAGTTCTTTCAGGGAGAAAACTTAGCCAATTCATTTGATACAAAAGAGAGTGCGTCTTGCGTCTTACGAACTTTGCATCCCCATTGCATGTGTCCTCTGTTACCACAATAATAACAATGCTTAGTAGCATACGAAGACTGAGTTTTAATATTACCTTTTTGTGGAACCTCTTCCATTGGAGCTCGACCAGTTTTCTTCTTCTTATCTTTGTTCAACGGTGTTTCTTTCTTAACATTAGAAAAAGTGTTTTCTTTGATTGTTGTTGGTTGAACACAATTCTTAGGCTTGACAGGATTTTCTTCTTTACAAGAAATATTACCATGTTTGACATCAGTGGAAGCCTCTGGTTGAGAAGAATTTGTAGCTTTAACAAATTTTATCTCATTGTTATCGTTGGAAGCATTTGATTTCTTATATCCCAATCCTCGTGTATCACCATGATATCTTCCTGCTTCTAATAATGAGGATAAATTGTTTGTACTATCATTGGATTTTTTCAAGTACAAATTTTCTTCTTCAAATGTCTTGATTTTATCAAGAGCACCAGTTAGATCAGCCTCAAGGTGTTTTTCTCATGAGAGATATATACCTTATTTCTCTTCAAAACTCTTTTGTTGAGAGTTAATCCTTGCTTCAGATTCAGCAAGTTTCTTTTTCGACAAAAAGAGATCTCTCCGAAGATTCTCGCATTCGAGACTCTTTGAGTTTAGCTCTTCTGTACGATCTTTAAGAAGAGAGTCATTGAGGCGATAACCAATATAATATCCTTCGAAAACCTTCTTCATTTTCTTGTTCTCACGACAAAGAGGAGTCATAACATCAACAAATTACGAAGTTCTCAGGGTTTTTTTCTTCAAAGGATCCGGTAGTTTAGAGTATTCTGAGACATCCTCTTCTACTTCTCATTCAAAATTTGAGTCATCATCATCGGAAATTTCATCCATCCTTTCTTGTAGACAGATTTCCAGTTGTCATCAGTTTCTATATCATTAACAAAATTAACTTGTCTAATAGATTCTTTCGAGATGATTTCATGAAGGTCTTCAGATATTTATTCGTAGATGCCATCATCAAGTGTTAATTCAAAACTCTTGATATTTTGCTTTACGTTAACTGAATTATTCTCAGGTTCTATAAAAACCATTTTTAGATTCCAGTCTTATAGGTTGGATCGCACCAAACACAGATTGTTAGATCTTTTCGTGTTTGCCTGCTCTGATACCAATTGAAAAGACAAGGGTACCAAAATACACCACAATCTTTTATTAATCCACCTATAAGTCCTCTTATCTAAAGTGATTTTTTATGGACAAAGTCGAAACAATACTACAAATCGGTATTCACACTTTGTGAGATTGTCTATGGATACGAGATCGAGACAATACGACTACCAAAGTGTGATTACTTGATAATAGGTTCTAAAAAGACGAGGGTACCCAAATACACCACAATCTTTAATTTATCAACCTATAAGTCTACTTACCGAAAGTGATTGTCTTTGGATAAAGTCGAGACAATACTACAAATCGGTATTCACACTTTGTGTGATCGTCTATGGATACAAGATCGAGACAATACAACAATCAAAGTGTGATTACTTGATAATAGGTTCGGACTTAACCAAACTCTATAGGATCACTATTAAGTAATACGAAGTTAACGTTTGTGTAATTTACTTTGAATTATAATAACAACAATTATAATGACACAACAAGATTTTGTTCACGAGGAAACCGCAAATGCAGAAAAACCCCGGGACCTAGTCCAGAATTCAATACTCTAAGAATTAAGCCGCTATACAAAATCTGAACCAACTTCGTATAGTTGAGACCAAGCAACTAACCCTAGTGCACTTAGATTCTTCAGTATCCCTGCGCTTCCGACATTCAATAAGTGCATGCACTGGAACAATTCCTTTGGATCGTATTCCAAACAGTAAAGGAACAACAAATCTGTTTGGTAACAACTCTTTTGATTCTTTCAGATGAAGATATCTCAAGTCATAAGCAAAGGCTCTTCTGTTTAACAAATAAACTCCTTTGCCTGGTCAGATCAATCCATCCAACAACTACCGAAGTAGCAGAGTATAGATTTGCAATCAATCAATATAGATTCGAATAAGAAACTATAAGGTGATGCCGATCTCACACAACTAATCAATCGAATAAATCTGATTCTAGCTGGATCCCAGCCGATCAAGGTTTGTGCACACCCAAAGATATAAAAACCAAATCATAAATCTTCTTTGTCTTCAAATCTTCTTTAATCTTCAATAAACACCTGCACAACACCACTTGAATCTCTTGTGATCAATCATACACAAAACGGAGTCTGTTAACAATGGATTATCACAAGATGTCTTTAGATCTACAAACAGTTCTAAATATCCCGTCGACACTTCGATCTAGTTTGAGTGAATCTTATATCAGAAGAGAACATTCTCAAGAATAAACAAACTAGGTGCAATCGAATTTCAACAACCGTTAGTCAATCAAATCAATCGAAAACTCAAATAAACTGCAATTATCTAGTTTCCCACCAACGGTACTCGTAGAGCTTCTTGATCCCATAGAAGTCTTTAAACGAGCGGTCGTAAGAGATTTCGCCTAATTAGGGTACTTTCCTTTCCGGATAGACGGCTCCACCAGAAACAAAAAAAAGATGAAGTTTGCCTGGCTCTTAGGATAGTTTGCTGGAAATGCAAACTTGGGTATTTATAGACCAAGGATGTTTGGACACCAAGGAATTTCCAAAACCGAATATTCTCAAGATATGCAATAAATGCCCAAAATCGGTTTTCATAATTTCTGGAAATGCTTTGTCCAATATTTACGAAATCTCACTAGAAAATCTCAAATTAGTAAATGCACATTACCAATTTTTATTTTCCAGAGATATGCATTTAATTGCTGGTAATTAAAAGCATATAAAACTAACAACCTTAATTAAAAGATTCTTAATTTATTTCGATCCGGGATCTCCTTAAGTTATTAAGGAATATCTTTTAACAATAAAAGATAAGAGTTAATGATCATGTTCAAAGTATGTTGACATCTTTTCTTTGTAAATCCTTTTTCATATTTACAATCTTGGAATCGATTATACCACACTTCCAAAAAAGTTTAGAATTGGTTCATCTGTATTCCAAGACAACTATGTGATTGATCAAATATAAAATCATTAATCATGGGTTTTCGGTTTTACCAAACACAAGGATCGGTTCTACCTCAATATGGTTACTGGGACCGGTTACATCAGTTACCAGGATCAGTTACGTCAATTACCAGGACCGGTTACCATATACTCATGGTATTACTTGTGATCGGTTACACAAGTCACTAGGATCGGTTACACCAATTACTAGGACCGGTTACGCCAATTACAAGGACCGATTACACATTACTTTTGTGATCGGTCACATCAATTACTAGGATCGGTTAACACCAATTACAAATATCGATCATACCATCTTAGGTGATTAGTTAGGATCGGTTACACTAATAAAAGTTATACCAATTCATAAGTCAGGCACTGTGACTAGTTATACCAAGATACATAACAAGTTATGATCGGTTCTACTAACTCACACATATTGGTAATCCAAAGATATGCAATGAATAACAATACCAATAAGCCTAGTGATTTCCCTTTCGATTCATAAAAAAAGTTCATGAATGTACTTCCTTTAAACAAATGTAAACACTGTTTCCTAGGATTAAATCTTCACCTTTACCCATACACATAATCACAATAACATTCATACAATTATGTCGATGTCATATATATACGAAGTTCAAAATATAAGCATTATACTTCGTATCCTAATTCCTTAATACTATGATCATGTGATCATGTCTCACTACTAGAGTATAATCATTCACAGCTTCGCATTTATGTTTTCAATATAGCACGACTTGAAAGATACGTTAGGAATGAAACAGTTCAAGTCAAATATTACTAACCTTAAGAGGAAGGATGATGTCGTCGTTGTAGCTTGTTAGTTCTTCACATTCTTAAAGTCTTCGGGTAATACTTGTATGTCTCATAATCCTAGACTTTCTAGTCTAACCTATACGAAGCTGTCTCTAGTACATAATCAAACGACTCTTAGATGAGTTTTGATTCACTAAAATATGACAACCAAACTTGACATACCAACGCTTGGTAGGTTCAACCGAGCTATGATCTAACAATCTCCCCCTTTGTCAAGTTTTCAACAGCACAAAAACTTGCATATATTCAATCCATAAATGCCGTTGTTGACATTTGAATAACAAAGCTAATACTCCCCCTAAAGGTAAGATAGGTAGATTTTTAATCCGAACATCTTTGTTATTCCCCTTTTGTAGTCAAGATAACTAGAAAAACAATATGATATGTTGCTCCCTCTTAGTCAATGCTCTACTCTTTCGTTATATATAACGTTTAAGCACAATTGTCATTTCCTTAGGGATTACAAATCACTTGTTTACTCTATATATTTACCCCCCTTTTTGTAACAAAAATAACAAAGGTATAAAGGTCAAACCGAAAGGATCTTACAAATCTAAAAGACTTGTACAACCTATAAGAGTTAATCACGAAGGTTTCATATACCATTTTTGATAACCAATATCAAAACCGAAAATACAAGTAATTTGGTTTTAATATGTTATCAAGGAAACAATTTCCCGAAGCAATTTTCCCTAATAGTTTAACAAATTGACTAAAAAACTTAGTTCCCTTGCTAAACCGATTGTATAAATACAATCACTTATTTCAATAAGACCAAAATAAAGATTAGAATTAACCTTATTTTTCTCATCAGGGTCTAATTATTCAGACAATAACTTAGACCTTTCACTTTAGACAAGACAAGTACTAGGTTAGTTAAATAGTATTTCTCGTCAAGGCATTCGATTAGACTTGAATAACCAAATCCTTCACTTTGATAAGTCTAACTAAGATCAGAATTAACTTAGTTTCTCTTATCCGGAAACGAATTGGACTAAACAAATGATCCCTTATTTTGTTAAGTCATAAACAATACATACAAACCACATAAATTGACTTGCACAATTATTTCTCTTAACCGGAAGCAATTGAAACAAACATAGACATTATAACACCGCAATTGCACCGAAATTTCATTAAGCCAAAAACACTTGATACGAAACAATAAAAAAGATATCAAACAATAAGTCAAATAAATTGACACAATTTTTCTTAATCGGAAACAATCGAAGCACACACACACACACATCCATACACATATAATGGAATAAACATCAATTGTACCGAAATTTTGTTAAACAAAAGAAAAATAAATGCAATAAAATCAGGCTTTTCTTAAACAGGAAAACAATTAACTAACAAATTCGTTACCTCGGATTCCTCATCCTATTCTCCCCAGAACGATATATATTTAAGCGCAAGTTCAAGTTAGAACTCTCCCCCATTATGTTGTCATTCTCCCGCAAGAACAAAAGAATAACAACAAATAGCAACCTTTACCAGAGAAAGGTTGAATCGGTTTTAACTAATGCGTGCCAATAGCAAAAGTTGAAAACCCGAAACACATATGTTTATGTTAAACACAACTCATGTAAACACAAATTGATTCAACACATTGTGACTTTTTACATATGAGTGTCAATCGGAACTCCTTATGATCCTTTGATAAAGCCTACCAACATGGGCTAGAACTTAATCCTGCTAAATAAAAAAGCCACACAAACCATAAGGGTTCTCATCATATGAGATCGAATATTAAGGTTACGAAAACCGAAATCAAACATCCCATAAACACATAGCAATAATATAAAGCACTCAAGCACAGGCTATGTAATCGAAAAAACCATCACAAGAAAAATTATAAAATAAATTTTTTCATTAATAATAGATAGTTTTATTCAAAAATAGACCATATACAATAATTGAAATAAATAAAAAACTGATGTCTATTTTCTTGGATCAAGCATAACAACATATAACTTAATCCATAGAAGTGCTTTTATTATTCACCGAAGATTCTTCAGTATTCTGATTCTTGAGTCTTCTCTTTTCTTTCAGATGATTGAGTCTCCTCTTCAAAAGATTAACTTCCACAATCAACTTCAAAATATTTGACTCGAGCCACTTCTCATTCTTTACAAAAGCTTCCAATTGTTCTTGAGCAATCTCAAAATCTCTCATTAAATAGAACATGAGATTAAGTGATATGTGATTCCTCTTATGTTCCCTTGAGTAGTAGCACTTAATCTCGGTGGGAGGGCATGTTTCAAGCTTCTGTAATTGTGAATCAATATCAATAGTACTTTCACCCATCTTTAACCGCAGACTAAACACAGAGGAAAGAATCGGTTCTTAAGATGTTTTTATATATCAAATAGAACTTGGTTTCCAAGTTTTGAGACACCTAAACAAGGTATTTTATTTGATAAAATTCGTGAAAATATACACTTTCGGAAATAACAGTAAGAGTTTTCCAAAACAATATGGTTAATAGGGTCCGAAAATATCTTGCCCAATTTTGTCATGAACTTTCTCAAAATCGAAAGTATTCTTCTAAAAATAGAACCAATATTCCAAAGATAGAAAAATACTTTATATTTTCATGATATAGATAGATTGAGTACAGTATTATACTTTTCTCATATTCCAGTGCTCCTTTAAGAATTTCCCATTTATTTAAATCGAGCACAAGGATGGGAAATTCCGATCAACAAACTTAGTTGTTGAAGTGAGCACTTGATTGCTCATCTTTGTTTTTGGAACATGATCTATCATGATGGTTTCAGACATCTTCCTTTTTGAAACTATTCATAGAATAACCTTCTTTCATTAAGTCACAACTTGAGTGATCTGATTCAACAGAAGGATCATAAGTGTGACAAGAATTCTTTTGAGTCATGAATTGAGCAGAACTCTTATATTGACCCAAACAATTCTTTGAATATGACAACATCTTTTGATGAGATTGTTTCCTTGATTCTGATCTGGACAGTCGATCAACAACAAAATAGCATGATTTGAAATCATTTGTTTGAGTGCATTTATGCTGATCATTGCCACAGTCAGCAAGATAATCCTTGTCAACTGTTTTACTTGACCAATTATTAGTCATAGGATTATTCCTTGAAACACATCTCTTTTGATTCTTGCAAGTGGTTAGACTATTAGAATCAAGAAGTTGTTTATTAGTTAAGGGATTCTGAGAATTAGAATCATATATCCTTGTCTTAACTAATAGATCTTTTCTGACTTGATCATTGTCAAATCCTTCAGATTTAGTTTCGAGAGAAAATAGAACTGTATTTTCATCTTGATATGGACTTGATGTGATTACCATCATGTCAGGAGGTTCATGAACTTCAAGAATTTCTTGAGACACAGCTTCTTCATGAAACCTGGTTTTTATCAAAGATTCTCTGATAATTCTTTCAACAGATGGATAATATATATTATATTTTAGATTATATTTTTCAGCAAGCTTTATGAAAAATTTAATCTCAACACTGTCATCTAGATCTAACTTGTTTGTCACAAGTATTTGTTTTCTTATTAACCCCTCATGGTTAATGTTTCCTGAGTCGTGTTCAACCAGTGAACTAACAGTATTGAGCTGTTTTTCAGGTCTTGAAAAGAAACTGCCTTTCTGAAGTATATCATCTTCTTGCTCTACGTTAACTGAATCAGCCATTAGATTAAATTCTTATAGGTTGGATCGCACCAAACACAGATTGTTATATATTTTCATGTTTGCCTGCTCGGATACCAATTGAAAATACGAGGGTACCCAAATACACCACAATCTTTAACTTATCCACCTATAAGTCCTCTTACCGAAAGTGATTGTCTATGGACAAAGTCGAGACAATACTACAAATTAGTATTCACACTTTGTGTGATCGTCTATGGATACAAGATCGAGACAATACAAAAATCAAAGTGTGATTACTTGATAATAGGTTCGGACTTAACCAAACTCTATGGGATCACTATCAAGTAATACGGAGTTAACGTTTGTGTAATTTACTTTAAATTATAATAACAACAATTATTTAAAAAACAACAACAATTATAATTGCGGAAAGGAAAAGTAAATGACACAGCAAGATTTTGTTAACGAGGAAACCGCAAATGCAGAAAACCCCCGGGACCTAGTCCAGAATTCAATACTCTAAGAATTAAGCCGCTATACAAAATCTAAACCAACTTCGTATAGTTGGGACCAAGAAACTAACCCTAGTTCACTTAGTTTCTTCAGTATCCCTGCACTTCATACATTCAATAAGTGCACGCACTGGAACAATTCCTTTGGATCGTATTCCAAACAGTAAAGGAACTACAAATCTGTTTGGTAACAACTCTTTTGATTCTTTCAGATGAAGATATCTCAAGTCATAAGCAAAGGCTTTTTTGTTTAAAAAATAAACTCCTTTGCCTGGTCAGATCAATCTATCCAACAACTACCGAAGTAGCAGAGTTTAGATTTGCAATCAATCAATATAGATTCAAACAAGAAACTATAAGGTGATGCCGATCTTACATAACTAATCAATCGAATAAATCCGATTCTAGTTGGATCCATGCCGATCAAAGTTTGTGCACACCCAAAGATATAGAAACCAAATAAGAAATCTTATTTGTCTTCAAATCTTCTTTTATCTTTAATAAACACTTGCACAACACCACTTGAATCTCTTGTGATCAATCACGCACAAAATGGAGTCTGTTAATAATGGATTATCACAAGATGTCTTTAGATCTACAAACAGTTCTAAATATCCCGTCGATACTTCGATCTAGTTTGAGTGAATCTTATATCAGAAGAGAAGATCCTCAAGAATAAACAAACTAGGTGCAATCAAAGTTTCAACAACCGTTAGTCAATCAAAGCAATCGAAAACTAATAATACTACAATTATCTATTTTCCCACCAACGGTACTCGTAGAGCTTCTTGATCCCATAGAAGTCTTTAAACGAGCGGTCGTAAGAGATTTCGCCTAATTAGGGTACTTTCCTCTCCGATTAGACGGCTCCACCAGAAACAACAAAAAGATGAAGTTTACCTGGCTCTTAGGATAGTTTGCTAGAAATGCAAACTTAGGTATTTATAGACTGATAGATGCATTTATGTGTCTATTTTTATCTCAATTGCATATATTGTTAGTGCTCAATTTTGTACTTATTTGGTTATTTATGTATTTATAGGTGTTTTTGGAAAAATAAGCTTTTGCGGCAAAATTGGCTCGAAAAGTGGTGTTTGGACTCCCGGGAGAAAATTACTAAAGGCATCCAGAGGACGTGTTAAAGGCACCTAGGAAATACCCCCAAAGAAATGATATCGGCACCCGAGGCACTCAAGGGAAAATGCTAAAGGGACCCCCACTTTGGATAAGGGGCATCTCAATTACTAAGGGGTACCCCAACTGTTATTCTCACCCCATCAGTGGATAAGGGGCTTCCTTTCTTCTTCACCATTTGAAACCAAAATTGGCGGGAAATATCTGATCACCTGCGTTAATTCTTTGGATCGGTTTTGGGTGAGATTTATTCGGATTTTCTCACAGAATTTTCTTAGAGATGACCTGTTTCACTATAACAGGGAAGGTATGTATCGTGGGTTCGAAGAAAAAGGAAAGATTTCCTTTCAGTTGATAAAACATGGAAAAGCTATTCACGGGTCTATGATATATTTGGAAGATTTTTAGAATAATTTAAACACGGGGATTTATTGGTGACTTAATTATCAGGGAGAATGACGTGGTTTGAGAGCTAAAACAAGAAGCAAATCTTCGTATATTTTTTAGAAATCCAAAACAGGGCAACGGGTTAGTTCACGGGATTCTATGGATTTGATTTTGGGAGTTACGTGTAGTGTAGGGAAGGTTATTTCTCCATAATCGTTATCTTACCAAATACAGAGGAGTTGGAGTAAGGAAGAGACCGCGCAAGAAGATTCAGGGAGGAAGAAAATCACCGAGACTTGGCAGCGAAGAAATAATCTATTCCCGGGAAGATTTGATCGATAAAATTGGAGCGTTGGGTATAAAAACAGTTGCTGGGACTCAGAAAAAGATTGTCAAGAGTGAGGGGTAGTTGGAGAGAAATAAAAATCGCTGCAGAGCGATTCTGCAGTAGCAGCAGAAAAGAGGAAGAAGAAGAGTTGCAGACGACATATTGGAAGTGTCGTCGGTGGAGTGCTGCACCCTAGATGGTGAGAGTCCTCGAGAACCCTAAGCTGAAGAACATATTGCTGCAGAGAACAGTCGTAGTCAGTGTCTTAAATTTAAACTGTTCTGTAACAGTCCATTAGTCACGTTTATCTTCATTTAGTAACACCTCTTGTAATGGTGACTTCTGTAACGCCAATACATCGTTGCAGAATCACTGTGTTATATATTTTCTTCAATAGAACACCTTTTAGGCCATGAGTTATTATTTTGAGCGTTTTTTCACCATGAATAGCTAAACCCCAACACTGGGGCGACGGAGGAACTGGTATTTCATCCATGTGGTAATTTAGTTAATTCTTTATTTACTTTTTGCACCGATTTTAATTGAATTAAGATTTTGATTAATTACTTGTGACTTTGTTTGATGGAGCATGCTTAGTCCTAAGGATTCTTGATGCGCCATGCTTATAATCTACACGTAATATTTTATGGAATCTACTTTGGCAAAGAATAGAGTTAATATTTGTTTTGTTTTGAGCTATAATTTCTTAGGATTAATTTTTGAACCACTTGAATATGGAAAACAGTGAAATCCTGAGTCTCAATAATCTCTCGATATTTGTGACAACCTTGTAAATATATTTTCTTTATTTTATTATTCTTAAATCGAATCTCATCAAGTACAAGTGAACGACAACCTTTTTACCACTTAAAAAACTATATCATAGACCAAAGATGTTTGGACACCAAGGAATTTCCAAAACCTCAAGTATTCTAAAGATATGCAATAAATGCCCATTCGATTTTCATAATTCCAGTAAATGCTTTGTCCAATATTTCCCAAAATCTCTCAATAGAAAATCTCCAATTAGTAAATGCACATTACTAATTTTTATTCTCTAGAGATATGCATTTAATTTCTGGTAATTAAAGCATATAAAACTAATAACCTTAATTAAAAGATTCTTAATTTATTTCGGAACATGATCTCCTTGAGAACTAAGGAATATCTTTGAACAATAAAAGATAAGAGTTACTGTACGTGTTCAAAGAATGTTGACATATCTTCTTTGTAAATCCTCTTTCATATTTAAGATCTTGGAATCGATTATACCACACTTCCAAACAAGTTTAGAATTGGTTCATCTGTATTCCAAGACAACTATGTGATTGATCAAATATCAAATCACATTCATGGGTTCAATCGGTTCTACCAATCACTGGGATCGGTTATACCCTAATATGAAAGCACTTGTGATCGGTCACACAAGTTACCATGACCGGTTACATCAGTTACATCAATTACCAGGACTGGTTACCATATACACATGGTATTGCTTGTGATCGGTCACACCAGTCACTAGGATCGGTTACACCAATTACCAGGATCGGTTACACCAATTACTAGGACCGGTTACACCAATTACAAGGATCGATTACACAATTCTCTGTGATCGTTCACACCAATTACTAGGATCGGTCACACCAATTACAAATAACGATCATACCATCTCAGGTGATTACTTAGGATCGGTTACACTAATTAATCTAAACTAGTCATACCAAATCATAAGTCAGGCATTGTGATTAGTTGTACCAAGATACATAAATTTTTTACGATCGGTTCTACCATCTCACACATATTGGTAATCCAAAGATTTGCAATGAATAGCCGTACCAATAAGCCTAGCGATTTCCCTTTCGATTCACAAAACAAGTTCATGAATGTACTTCCTTTAAAAAAATGTAAAACATTGTTTCCTAGGATTAAATCTTCACCTTTACCCATACACATAATCATAAAAACATTCATAAGATTATGTCGATGTCATATCTACGAAGTTCAAAAGATAAGCGTTATACTTCATAGTCTAATTCCCTAATACTATGATCATGTGATCATGTCTCACTACTAGAGTAATATATCCATACACAGCTTCGCAGTTATGTTTTCAATATAGCACGACTTGAAAGATACGTTAGGAATGAAACAGTTCAAGTCAATATTACTAACCTCAAGAGGAAGGATGATGTCGTCGTTGTAACTTGTTGCTTCTTCACATTCTTCAGGTCTTCGAGTAATACTTGTATGTCTCAACATTCCTAGACTTTCGAGTCTAACCTAAACGAAGTTGTCTCTAGTACATAATCAAGTGACTCTTAGATGAGTTTTGACTCACTAAAATACGACAACCAAACTTGACATACCAACGCTTGGTGGGTTCAATCGAGCTATGCTCTAACACTAACTTATAAAATTAGTTCACCATGATTCACCAACTGGGTTCATGAACTGTTCCCAATCGAACTTGTGGTTTGCGAATTAGTTCGCAAACCTTCCTATATTTCTGTATCTCAGATATTTATGGTTTGCAAATTGAGTTCGCCAACCTACCCTGAGTAGAAGTTCATATTTCTCTCTTATGATGTTTGAAACATTCCCAAGTTATATAATCATTTGCATGGGCAATTTTCAATTGATCCACAAATTAATTCACATAACTAATAGTGTTAAGGACCTTTGAACATCTAATCGCTAAATCATATTTCGATATTTTTCACAATACAAGCTTGACTCGAACATCTTCGTTGTGAATATACTATAAGTCATACGACATAGTCTCAATAGATAAAGTGATGATATATTGAGTAAAATAGAATGGTTCAGTCTTCACATACCAGTTGCGGAAGTTCTCCAAATGTCTTCGTCGATCGTCAGTCTTCAAGGGTGATCTCTGATACTCAAATACAATTCTAACCTATCCGAAACTTGACTTAGTAGACTAGAAATCAAGATATAGTTTTGATCATCCAACATTGACAACAAGCTTGAGATAGCAAAACTTGTGGGTTCAACCGAGCAATGCTCTTATAATCACCTCCTTTTTCAATTTTAGTGACATAACTATTTAACACATATGGATACAATAAATAAACTTTTCAGCTCAATCTAATATGCTTGATTTCCTCGATTCTTCAACACACATCTTGAATTCTTCGTACTTTAAGTTCTTCTAATGTTCTGCATGTGTTCGTTCAGCACTTTGTTGTTGAAGATCCGTAGCGATAACAACTTATGATAATACTCGTTAGAGCTTTTATAGAATGAGGTAAACACACTCTAGTCATTAGTCGTTATACAGAAACATAGTATTGTTACCTTCCTTAAAATTCAATTGCACTACAATTTTGAAGCAATACTACGGTGATATGTTCTCCCCCTTAGTCAATACATACTACTTTTGCAAAATAGATAAAACCTATAGATAATAATTCACTCCCTTTTACATGATGCTTTGTAAAAGCCATATGTATGTAGTAAAATACTACTTAATAATTCTCCCCCCTTTTTATCAACAAAATTGGCAAAGATGAAAAATTGGGATAATCATGAATTAATCAAAAGAGTTAGAGAACACATACCAACCTTTAGTTTAGACGATATTAACCAAGAAATCGTGGTTTGCGTCAAGGAGACATAAGGCACAAGCATCTCCTACAATTCCATATCCGCACTCCCCACAAAGATATTACCATTAAGCACAAGTTCAAAAAGAACTCTCCCCCATTTATGTCATTCCCGAAAGAGCGACATGAGCGACCTTAATCTAGTCACGAGAGAAGGATTTTCTTGGACTTTAAATTTAATAGGCCAGTTACGAACAAATTAAATTTGTATCCAATATTTTTCTCTCTTCTCACCAGTTACGAACAAAGAAGTTAAAAATAGCGATCTTAATATTAAAGGCACTAAGATACAATATTTTCGTGAGAAAAATCATCAAGAAAAACTATTCTCTACGCCGGTTACGAACAAGAGAACAATTAGTGCGATATGACTCAACATAAGAATTGTAACTTCTTTAGCCATGTACTAACGTAGAGATTAAATTTTACCACTTATTCCCTAGTGGTGACACAATCAAGGAGGTAAGTCGATCCTTAAAGAATATCTTATGGAATCCTGTAGCATTTTATTCAAAAAAGTTGTAACCATGAAGATTCAAACTGTCATTCTCAAAATAGTTTACTCCACTTTTGCAAGAGTGAAAGAGCTTAACTTATAAGAAAAATATGAGATATATGTTTTAATCACCAATAACGATAGCATAGAAAAAATCTCACAAAATTATCAACACACACACACATATATATATATATATATATATATACATATCCATGAAGATTAGGTATTACAAGTCATCTTCCAAAATAAAAAATTTAATTAATAAACTGTAACTATGCAAGATGAAAATATTTGGAATAGCTAATGCAACACATAAAACCTACTCCAAAAACTAGTGTTCCTCCTTAATAATAAGAACAAAATTCCTACAAGGAGTTAACTAGTGAAAACATAAAACAGATAAGAAAAACATCTAGATATAATCTTTCACCAGAACTTTCAGAGAAGCAAGATCTTTTGAAGTCTTCACTAGGTGTAGTAGGGTAAAAACTGATTCTGGAGAAAAGAGTAAAAGTGGGTAGGTTGATGAGAAACGAGTCTAAACCCTAAAAAATATACTTCACAGGAGTACTTTAGATTCGAGAGATCAATCTGTATAATTCTTGCCTAAACCAAGAAATTACCGTTCCAGTCTTGTTTCGGTCACAAAATGAAGAAGAAGGGTTGATCTTAGGGAGGAAAGCATAGAAGGTGTTGAGATCAGAGAGACGGGCACTATAAGGTGTGGTTGTTTCGACTATGTATCAGAAGGTAGAACTTTCTTGCAAGGTATAAGTTGTATGTTCTTTGCGTTCTCTAAATACTTGTGTTAGTTGTTGAATAATAGATTAAAAATCTATTTAAATCAAGTCATAGTCGAACACCCTGATCTCATAGGAAGTAGGAGTTGTGGAGTAGTGAAGTAGTGGAGATCGTGTGAAGGTGGTAGAAACCGTGCCCCTATTATGAAGGTATGACTGGATGGTTGTGTACCCACTTCTCCGTTACTCATTAACTGCCCGCTCTTCCCGTCACCATCTCATAATGGGTGTATTGCACACTGCACCTGTAGGCCACCAAACCAATACCCTGATGAACATCCCCCATATGTGACATTATTGATGTCTCGAGTAAAATATGAAAGAAGTCATCTTACATGACTAGCTTGTCTTGCGTGACTAGGCTGACATGTATGACTAGGTCGGAAAGTCGTGTTGTACGAAACATGGTTATTCTAACACCTCTCCTTGACTGAAGAGTAGTTATGAGAGGTGCATAAGAAGACGTGATTGTTTAACCACTAAATATATGGTGTTGATCGTGCATTAAGAAATGCGATTGTCGACCAATCACATGTGAGTTATGTTATATGTAGATGGTGGAAATTCGAGTATCCCATGGCTTGCCAGGTTTGGGGCTCTCCACTTGGACGTTATTAGGTTTCTGAACAAAACTGATACATGTAGTCTATCATTATTAAGTTTTATAATAAAGCGATTTGACCCTGCCACAAATCCTTTAAAATCAATGTTTAAAAGATTGGACACGTATGACTTACACGGCCAGTCTTAAATATATTTTTTTATATAATCTTAGGAACATGACCGGCCGTCTTTGGTCGACCATTGGTTGCCACACATGTAAGTTATGGACAATGTGATTGGCCCATTGGGAAGAGGGATGACTGGTAGCAGTCATGGCACCTCACTGGTTGACCAAGATCAAATCTAAACCGATCAAATTAGCTAGCGAAGTCGAGCGGTCGAGATGAATCTACTGATAAGCACGCAAGTGCGACACTTTTATACCTACATTTACACTAGTTATGTCTCATTAGTTAGCTAATAATATTGTTTTAGGCCTTTTGTAGGGAACACAATATTAGAGCACTGCTCTGTCGAACTCGCAAGCATTTCTATCTCAAGCTTGTTTGTCAATTTTAGTTGCCAAAACTATAAGTCTTGATTTCTAGTCTACTTATAGCTAAGTCTCGGACTAGGATAGAAAGTGTAGTTGAGCTTTAGACTCCACGGCGTTCATCATACAAAGACGAAGAACTACTCAAGGAACTGGTGGAACTTCATCGACAAAAAGGTATGTGGAGACTTGAACTTATCTATCACTCAAAAGTCTATCTACTATATCTCCTATCTTGAGACAAAAGTCATATTGCTATATAGACTTCGATCATACACATTTGCTATTTCGAGCCGAGTTTATCTCGCTTATGTTTTTCTCGAAATATGTGTTGGTAAGCTTTCGCTTTAGCCAAGTTCATCTTTACTCGTGACGAAAGTCATGATAATTGTTTCAATCTCTTGAAAATCGCTTTGATGAAAAATAGTGTGTGAATAACCGCTATATATAAAATCCTCTAAGAATGTTTCAATGATTGAAATGAGAGTTTAGAATATATAACCTTGAATGGATATAAACATTGTATGTGAACTCATACTTGTGTAAGTCCATAATCCTTAAACCAAAGTATGCGTACTTTTCTGTTTAGGATAACCGGAGCTAAGTCCGCGTACCTGTACGCATACTGTCGGAAGTTCACATCCCGTGAATTTCTGCTGGAGTTTGTGAACTGAAAACAAGCTCAGTCCGGGTACTTAAGTATGCGTACCTAAATGGGTTATTTTCTAAAAACGGTTTATTCGTGAACTAAGACATTTATAAATTAAGGAATGCATATTTGCAAACCGTGGCTATAATGTTCATGAATCGATTCGAGTGAATCAAAATCGTTTTTGTTTCGATTGTGTCTTGTATACTTCTATGAGATCTAAGCAATTGAACAACTCTCTAACTAGTTCATTTGAGTCACTTGAACAAGTTATGGTGAAGATGAATAAGGTTGATATGAAAGTGCTCATATGGCTAACCATTGGTTAACTACTGTTGAACCAACTAGGTGTACACGTTTAGGCATGGTTACACAAACCTAAATGAACGTGCATTTCATTTGTGTATGACAAGCTAAGTTCGATCTAACGGTTGAAAGATATTAGCTTGAATCTAATCAGATTTTCATCTAACGGTGAATATTGAATGCTTTGTTACCAAGGTAACTTAGATTGCAAACCCTGATTTGGAAACTATATAAAGGAGAACTCTAGCAACTGGGAAACCTAATCCCCACACCTCCTGTGTGATACTAGTTGTATAAGCTAGAGTCGATTCTCCTTTAACCTTAGGTTTCTATCGAGACCATGTAGGTTAATGACTTGAAGACTTCATTGGGATTGTGAAGCCAGACACAACTATTTTCTTTGTAGATGCGTGATCAGATCTTGTTGTTTCTATCGTATTTGAGTACAATCGTAAGATTGGCTTGAGATTGATTTCTCCGATAGGAAAGATAGAAAAAAAGTCACAAACATCTTCGTCTTATCGTTTGTGATTCCGCAATATCTTGTTTTGCTAGTCGATTAAGATTATTGTGAGGTGATTGATAATTCTAGGCTGTTCTTCGGGAATATAAGTCTGGGTTATCGATTGGTTCCTGTTCACCTTGATTATCAAAAGACGGAACAAAACTCGTAGGTATTTATGTAGGAGACATATTTATCTATTCATGTAGACTTTGCTATGTGAGACAGATTTGTTTATTAAAGTCTTTGAATTTGGGTCGTAGCAACTCTTAGTTGTGGGTGAGATCAGCTAAGGGAATCAAGTGCGTAGTATCCTGCTGGGATCAGAGACTAAGGAGCGCAACTGTACCTTGGATCAGTGTGAGATTGATTGGGGTTCAACTACAGTCCAGACCGAAGTTAGTTTGTAGTATGCTAGTGTCTGTAGCGGCTTAATACAGTGTGTGTTCAATCTGGACTAGGTCCCGGGGGTTTTATGCATTTGCAGTTTCCTCGTTAACAAAACTTTTAGTGTCTGTGTTATTTCTTTTCCGCATTGTATTTTGTTATATAATGGAAATGTCACAGGTTGTGCGTTGTATCGATCAATTGGTAAATCCAACCTTTGGTTGTTGATTGAAATTGATTGATCCTTTAACATTGGTCTTTGGTACCGTTCAAGGTATTTCTCTTGTATTCAATCAGGCTCGTAGATTTCTATTTGTTTGAGTAAGGATTGAATCGAGAAGTTGAGATATAACTCTTTGATATACTTTTTATTAAGATTGAATTTCACTGTCTAGTTGATTCTATTAAAATTATATTAGAGTTAGTCCATACAGATTGCTAAGCGAAATATTGGGTGAGGTTGTTGTACCCCCACTGAACGAGGAGCTAAACCGCGTCACTTACGGCACCACCTACTTGGCTACATTTCTCCATGTCAAGGGAGTTGTAAAGTTTGCCTGTGTAGACAAGCCCGGCCCACCAGCGGCTAGTGGGAAACAATAGATGTTGCACTTACTGCACCACATTTGTTTAGAATTATTAGGGCATCGAATAACATATCCCTTTCTCTATCAGAGCTAAAGAAGATTTCATTTCATTCATCAGGTAGTAGCTGAATTTTGGGTTTGTTTTGCAATTAGTGAATGATAAATGAAAGTAGGTGAGGAGAGATCTGTGAAGACAATAGAATGGAGAATTATTAGGTCGAATTGTTAAGGAATTCAGGTAGTATTTGGACTGAATCTGTAGCCGACCAGAGAACAACAAGTGTTGTAGTTGAAGTTTACCATGAATTCTCTAATTACAGTTCAGATTTTGGGGTTTTGAAGTTTAATAAAATAGGATTTGTTCTTGAGCTGAAACAAGATGGAAAAGGAATCAGTGGGTTCAATTTTTGGTGGCATGAATGAGGACTAAAGATGGAATCAACTACATGGAACTGCAAGATACAGATGGAGGAAGAATAAAATAGATGGGTTTTTACCCAATTCAGGTGTTGGTTAATGGTTGCTGATGTGGGTAAATTTCAGCCAAGTCAGTTGAGATCTCATCTTTTTGTGACTGCACATGAATAGTTGATAAGATAAGCGAATAGATGGGAGTTTGCTGTGATTCAATGGGATCTTAGATACAACCTGGGGTTAATAGAGTTGTTTGCAAAGGAGGTGAAACCATTTGCTGCCATTTTCTGTTGTATCTCGGCAAATTGCAGGCAGTGATGGTTGTTGTGGCCTGAAATTGGAGGTTTGTAATTGAGACTCAACATTACCTGACAGAAACTAAAATGGGATTCTGGGGAATTCTGGTTTTAAACTGAAATTGGGGTTGCTTGGTTAATTGAATCGATTATGTAGAATAGATGGGTTCTTACCCATTTTTGTTCTTGATTAACAGTAGTTGTCGGGTAGAATTGCAGACATAAATGGAGAAGGAATCGAGCTTCAAAGCAACCTGGTGGTGGTGCCAGACAGATCTTTAGCCGCTGTCTTAGAGGCATGGAAGGCATGAGAACAAACTGGGATACCTAGTAGTGGCGTTGGTTAAGAGGCTATGGACCGTGTCCAATTGAGTAAGTTGTTACTGGCGGTAAAGGAAGGTGCTCAGATGGTCCGGGTACAGGCTGATCTGGTTATGCTACAGAGATACTCGATTGGGTGCTGTGATTGGATTTAGGAAGCAGCTGGAGCTAATAGATTGGGCCTTGGAGTACTGTCTTCTAGGTCTGAAGTGGAAACTATAGCAGCACCTATATATACTTCAGTGATGCATATTCAAAGGGACGCCGTCGACAGGGAAGAAACTAGGTTTAAGTTTTCTTACTTGATTGAGCTTATT
>JAJJMB010007312.1:785299-799852 GCA_023531105.1 Papaver atlanticum
AACATAAGTAAAACCTAGCCTATGACGGATTCCTGGATCCTTAATCTTTTCTCATCTTACTCGACACTTTAATATCTTAGTTTGCATTCTGTTTTCTTTGTATAACATCTGAAATCTTCCAATTGAATTGATCTTGATTAGAAAGGTGATAGTATTAGCTAGAAGTAATTTAGAACACTCCTCGTGGGAACGAACCACATTTGCTATTGTCTACAATTTGGACACTGTGCACTTGCGGTAAAAGAAAGTCGGTTATCCGACCCATCATCTGCGACTGCCATGAACCGTTTATTTGACCCATTTAGGGTTTTTGAAGTAACTCGACTAGCCTACTTCGGCTAGCTACTGGGAGCAGAGCATGTATGCTAGGAGTGTTCTTATAGGCCGAAAATGTAGAGGGGCGAGCGGTGATCATTATGAAGCTTGCTCAGCTATGTAAGGAAGGAGTTAAGCTAGCTTAACTGACAGGCCAAGTTGGATGGTCGTGACTGCTTCGCGACTAACATGGGCGGTCAGGATTCAGTTCCTTAATAAAATTAACGAGCTCGACTAGCTCACATTGACCAATCACTGGGAGCGGAGCATGTAGGCTACTAGTGATATGATTGGCCAGAATAATAGACGAGCGATAGGTAGTTATCATGGCTCCTGATCGGCCGACCATAAAGAACCTAAGATAGCCAAACTGACCGGCCAAGATGGATGGTCGTGACTGCTTTGCAACTGTCTTGGGCGGTCAAGATCAAATTTTAAATAAAGCCTAGCCGCTCGACTAGCCTACTTTGGCCTACCATTGGAAGCGGCGCATGCAGTCTACGAGCGTTCTGATTGGTCACTATAGGAGGTGGGTGACTGGTAGTCACGATGACACCTTGTTTAACGTGCATGTAAGGATTTAGGTTATACAAATCAACCGACCAAGTTGGGTGGTCTTGATTAGTTTGCAACTAACTTGGGCGGCCAGATTTAATCCTTAAGAAAATTAAGCAGCTCGACCAGCCTACTTAGGTCGACGATTTAGGATGAAGCATGTAGGATAGGAGCGATCCGATTGGTCGGTTAAGAATAGGAGCATGCGGTAGCTAACATAGAGCATGGTGCGTGTCAAAAAAATGGAGCATGGCCGGTCGGAAAAATGAGGCGTGAGGCGGGATGAATTAACCGGCCAAGTGGCCCGGTCGTTCACCTTATCGGGACTGTACTAGTCAGTCACGGTTTCCTTTTAATTTGGTTTTCCAACTTCCATTAGGATTTTACTCCTACCGTCCCTATGATAGGCTACTCCCTAGCTTGCCTAGGTTTGGTCTTCGACCAATAGGAATCAAGATATCCTACATGCTCCATTTTTAAGGAAAAAATTAAAATTTTGTGAGTTGACGCAAAATTAGGTCAAATAATTAAATTTTGTGCATTGACACAAAATTGAGTAAATTAGATGGATTTTGCACGTTTAACAAATCATTAATTTTTTGGATACTCTTACGAGTAGCACACCTGCTCTTGTTGGCACGACTTGCAGTGCCTTTCATGTATATCTTAATTCAGACTCTCCGGGAAATTCATGAAAATCAGCTGAGAATGAACATGCATATCATGTTAGTATTAAGAGTTCAGCTGGAAACACAGTACTAAATAAGTACTCATTGGGATCTATACTAGTGAGCAATTCATCTAGGAGCTTGATTTTTCATGAAAAAAATATTAGAACACCTGGGATTTTTGCAACATGCACCAATACTGTTCTGATAATTTTACATATGTAGGTACTACATTGCGCAGTGAATACTGTTATACATATACATATATTTTTGAGTTCAGCCAGGCGAAGCTCATAAACATAGCTATATGTATACAAGAAAATAGGCATAGTCTCTCCCCAGTTTTCTGATATATCTCTTAAATTCCTTACGGAAAGTAGACATGTCAAGGTATACTACTCCTGATGTCGGGTCAGGTAGAAAGACCTTTACAGTCTTCGCCATAAGTTAAAAACCACCTTCAACATTAAGTCCCATGCTTAGCACGGAACAGTAACATTGTTGCGTGGAGAGCATTATATGGTGACAGACGAAATAAAATAAAACAAAATACGTGTAGTTATGTTTGTTGGATCCGGAAGGCAGTTGTTGGCTTGAGCTTCAAGTGCATGGGCATTGGATCAGCAATATCCAACAAGCATCAACATGATACATATATCCTTAGTTGTACTCCAGATTTCCAGTATGAACTAGGAGGGCCCTCTTGAACTCTATATTCAGATTGGGAGTAATTGCGTTCCTCGTTGTATACATATACTAGAAGGTTGAAAGTACGTGTCTTATCATGACCGGAGAGTAAAGCAATGTTCTTCGGGTCTTCTGTTGTGATTGTGTTGGTGATAACTCCATAAGTATAAGAACCGCTCGTTCAAATGCAAGTTAGATAGTATGTAAGGTCAGGCGTTCTGGACCCTAACTGCATTCCTTAACTTTGATGATGATCTCGGAGCAGTAGGGGAAGCATTATCGTCTGGAGGAGCAATCAACGTTGATGTTGGTATAGGAGATGATCATAACCCTAGAAAATTAAAGGAGATAGGCGGTCACCAAGGATGAACCAACTTCCCCAAACCCCCTGATAGAACTACTTTCCCAATCTATGTCAACAGAACACCTACTCACTTATCAGGCGTACTCAGGTATCTCTAAGCTATTCTCTCATTTTGCTATATCAAATCTACATTATGAATTCAAATTACTCAAACTCTCATCCTAGTTTCTTTATGCATCCTAGTCTTAGCTATCTCATAATCTACCCCTCTGGACTAGTAATATGCCTCTCAGTGACATTGCTACAATCATGAATATTCAGCAATTCCATATATTTGATTATGCTTTAAGCTTAAGGTCTAGCATACATAACCACTACATTATCCATCAACCACCCAAAATAAACATAACAACCAAAAAAGTGTTTTTGTCCAAAAAGATTAAGTTTATAAGTAATAGCCCTCACACCCCTCAGAATCTAGTTGTGTCTTTTACCTGCCTAGCCAGAATTGGGCCTTTTCGATCCAACATTTCGTATTCTCTTGTGTTCCCAAATTGCTTGCCTACTGGTTGGACGTATAGGAGGGTAGGCTCGTTCTCTTCTTTTTCTTGCAGGTGCAGGTGCAATTTCTACCGATACTTCTTCCGGTGTCGCTGCTGGTGCTGGTGGTATTGGTCCTTCTGCTGGCTCTGGTGTTGGTTCCATGGGGGGGTGGATTCATCTCTCCATATCCTGCATTTGCCGCTGCGGCCACCTCGGATTGAATTCGACCAACTAGTAGACACACCATGTCAAGTTGAGGAAACACAACTGCTTTGTGGGGGGTGGGGGGGATTGTGGCATTCCTACGAATCTCTGTTCTAACAGGTGTTGCCATTACATTAACAAAGAATCCTTGATGAACCCCTCCAGTAATAACATAACGATCTCCAACAAGCACAACACCCTCATTTACCACATACTGTCCAATCCTTGTATGAGTAGCATACACAACCCACCCTTCACTTGCACTCCATGCATGTACTGGCTCCCGACTCACATAAATGAGTGCTAGTCGAGGTCTATCTTCTTGGATCTCATAAGGAATGGCATCATCCTCACAGTTATTGGTACCGCTGCCACCCCCAACCTTATGCACACTATTCTAAAAGATCACCCTTCCACTGCTACCACCACCACCACTACTACTTCCCCCCTCTTCATAAACGCTATCCTGAAACACCCTTTGTATGTTATCCTACTTCCTGCATTATTCTGCAAAACCTCACAACACACTCTTTAGACATAGATCATTTCCATGTTTATAAGTTATACAATTATCATCAAGGAAATTTCAATTACCTGAGTTGGAATTGGGTTATTAGATCTTTGCTGCACAGCAACAGTTCCTTGCCCTGGTGGGATCTGATCAAACATCTGCTCCATCTTTACTCTTCGATTATACCGCAAATTCTCCTAGTGCCAGTTGAAATTGCGGGTATAATTGATTGCTTCTCGAACATTTGGGAAAGCAATTCCATAAGGAAAACTGGAGATGCATTCTCAATGTATGCTCCTCCAAAATTTCTGGTGTTTCCTCAACAATCTCACCCTCACTGTAAAGCACTCGAGGCATGTTTTCTTGTTCTTACTGATGGAAAGGGATCATTTTCTTTGGGTTTTTTCTATGAGAAAGGGGAATAAGAAACTGAAGAGTTGGCTCTCCAAAATGAGTTTTATTGATACGTATGATCTCTGTACCTTGGTGACTATTATTATAGAGGCGGAATTCAGAATAATAATAGGCGAAAACTAGAAAACAGAACACACCAGAAAACCAGATTCGAAGAAATTATCTTCTCTAGATTATGAACAAGAAAATGATTACAATTCTCTTTTTGTTACGCTCACAATCTCTCTAGGTAAATAACCTAAAACTATTTGCTAAGTTTGCTTTTAAAATAATTATTTTCCTCACAAACTTCTCTCTAGGTGATTTGTCTCACAAACCTTCCTCTCTAGGTGTGCTTGTATCACAAACCACACTATCTAGATGTCTTAGCTATGAGCTAAACATCTCTATTTATAGCTTTAATGGTTTCCCAAAACTTCTAGGAATTTATTACCTTGTCTAGGAATGATTCCTTTTCTAGGTATATTTCCTTATCTAGGAATATTACCTTGTCTAGGGATATTTCCCTATCTAAGAATACTGCCTAAAAATCAGTATTCCTTCCCAAAGCAGAAGTCTATCCTCAATATAACTTGACGATTTCTAAGTTCCCAAAATCGGAAAGATACACCTGTATCATTTATATTCATTGGAAGAGCAACAGACTCTAACTTTATACCGTGAAGAGTAACTGCCCTTATTTACTCTTCCAGTCCTCTATCCATACGGCACATTAAACAGACGCGACATCTTTCAGTCATGTCTTTAGACTGCAAAGACCATCATTATGCCTATAAATATTTTTTAAAAAACCTTCATTAAGTGGTTTGCAACACTTAGCATGCCTAACCACCACGAGCCATGCAACTCGTATTTCATTATTAGTACTCATTCTGCTGGCATGAACCAAAGCCCATCATCTATGAAAATTCTGAATAATGGGCCTCTGCAATTCATGCGCTCCAATAACCCGCACCTTAGGAACAGCCAACAACAACATCATCTCAGGTCCAAGGTACGTATTATCAAACCAGTCAGATAGCACTCTAGCCAAATGCTGACTAGTACTGATAACCCTAACCATGCTAACCAAAAATTATGTCCAACTCAATTTCCAAGTAACAATGACTTCAGGGCCCTAGGAATAAAATTTATTATCATGTTTTTCTTCCTCACTAACATGTCTCACAAGGCTACTCTCCAAGTACCATTAGCCATCAGACATCATCCTGGCCACAAATCAAAGTCTATACACGTGAATTTGTTCTTGCACGTCTATAAATCTATGAAAGGGATCAGCTGGAACCATGTTATTGGAAGTAGTAACAAACAAAACCTGAGCCACCCTGAACCTTTCTTGTACCATCCAACACCTGTGAACAAATTTCAAATTAAAGTTGTCTATCTCCCCCCAAATAACTTATATATTTTTCTCACTTGCTATACAAACAGTAACCATCACCTACCCTTCATTCTGCTCCTCATGGCTTCCTCTTATAACTCCAATCCCAACAACATTGATAGCTTAATTGACAAAATGAAATTTGATATGGCTATGCCTGAAGACTTATTTCCAAAAGTGTTTTTGAATCCTGACAACATACAATCTAAGAAAAAGTTAGATTGGAAATGGTGCTTCATAGGAAAGCTGTGTAGTAATATCTGCTTTGAAACATCAAGAGGAAGCAATTTCATTAATAGCAATTGGGAAATGTTGAGCAGGATTGAAGTTGATCCCTGGAACAGAAGAAAAAACTTCTACACTCTAAGGCTCACTCATGAAGAAGATTTCTCTACACTCAGAAGAGGTGGAACAAGAGGAGTCTTTGAAAAACTCATGGTCCTTGTTGAAGTCCCTACTGCTGGTCCTGATCATATTGATGATTTCTCCAAAGTCATGGTATGGATGCTCATTAAGAGAATACCTAAACATATAATACCTGATATTAGAGGAATCTTGAAACCAGCTGGAATTTTTCAAGAAGCTAGGAAACCTTATGGAAGAGACAGATTTTAGAAGAATATGGAAGTTAAGCTCAAAATTGATGTCATAAGACCCATTAAGTTTGGGATTGAAGCTTTTGAAACCACCATTATCTCTCACTGGTTGGAATTTGCCTATGCTCTCAATGGTATAAAATTCTAGAAAGTTTCCAGAATTCTTGACCACCCCATCCCTCTTTGTCCTCTACCACCAACTCAACCCTATACCAACACCATGCCAAGCCAGCCCCCTCAGTCACCTCTAACTCAAAGAAAAGTGTTCTTGCTGGCAAAGCTATTATCCACAGGCCTTATTCTGATACTGATGCTGCAGGGGATTTTTAAGCCAAAATGAAACATGCTAAGAAGTTTGGAGCTGGAAAGTGTTGTAGCCAACCTAGCCACCTCATCCAGTGATCCACTCATCTTTGGAGCTCAACCTATTCAAACTGGCATTACTGAAACCCTTCAACACCCTGATGTCCTTGCTTGTCAGATTAGAAACAGAAAGATGGACATGGCCAAAAAGATTCTTAGCACCTATAAGAAAAAACAACCAAACATGAAAGTTGCTGCAAGAGCTCAAGGACCTAAATAATCTACTATTGCTGATCACCCCTTAAATGCGTATATTTTTCCAGTGTTTTCCCCTCTAAAACCTTTCCCCTTCAATTCTTTACCCACTCTAGCCCAGATTAAAGCTAAAATTGATATTGAAATTGCCAAGAAAAAAAAAAAAAAAGGTCTGAAAAGCTAAGAAAAGGGACCACCACTTTGAAACCCAGTTGGAACAGCTTGGAGTATCTGGCAATGTGGAACCCAAAAGAAATAAGCCTACCAGCAGTGTGGATGAAGGAACTCTTAATATCAATGATGCTGACAAGGCCAAAAGATACAAAGACTTGGACACACCCATGACATATCACCAAACAACTCCAACTCAAGGACTGGCTAATGGTACTTTGAAAAGCAACAATCATGAATGCAAGGTACTATTTACTCTGTTTCCCTTGGCTACTCTAAATACTTACCTCAACTCGATAGCTTGTCTAGCTAGTATTACTAACACCAGTAGCTTACCATCTTTCACAATTCACACACACTTCTTTTATGACCATATTGCCAGAAGATTAACCTCAAAGTATCCAAATATCTCTTACTTTTGGCAATTTTTTACATCCTTGGCTTGGAATTGCCAAGGTTTAGGCATAAAAGATGCTAAGAAATGCCTAAATGACATGCAGAACAAACTAAATCCTGACATCATCTTCCTTTCTGAAACTAAACAAAGAAAGGATTTCATTCAGAAAATCATGAAAGAAATAAATGTCAGTAATTTCTGGTTTGTTGAACCAGGAGGGGTAAGTGGCATAGCTGGTGGCTTAGCTTTGATATGGATAATTAACCTAAATGTTGAGGTTATAGATTTCTCTCTTAGCCATATCAATGTTATATTCAGCCTGCTAATAGCCCCCCTTATGAATTAACCAAAAAAACTGAATCATGGAAAATAATAGAGAACACTGCCTCAACTAATCAACTTCCATGGTTGATTATGGGAGACTTCAATTTCATTCTTCATGGTTCTGAAAAATTCAGTACTCATCCCATTGACATCATTCAGGCAAATTTATTAAATTACAAAATTCTTGAGTTGGACATGGTGGATATAGGGTTCATTGGTTGTCCTTTTACTTGGTCTAATAAAAGAACTGGTCCTGCTATGACTGAGAAAAGGCTAGATAGAGGAATTGCTACTGATGATTGGCTCCTCTTGTACCCCAACACCAATGTATCTAATATGCTGGCTATAGGGTCTGATCACCATCCTATATTAATAAAATCCAATCCTCACTGGAAAAATGGTAGCATTCCTTTCAAGTTCTTTGGGCCTTGGTTGGAACATGATGACTGCAAGAAAATTATAGCTGAATGTTGGAACAAGACCTTCTCTGGATATAGTGCTTTTCTCATTTCCAGGAAGCTCAGCGACATAAAAATCCAAATTAGAACCTGGAACAAAGAAGTCTATGGCAACATCAAAACCAATATTGAAGAATGCAAGCAACACCTGAAATGGCTTCACAATAACTACTTTAGAATGGACATATGGCAAACTATCAGGAATGCTAGACAAGTTCTAAATGACTGGTTAGATATTGAAGAAAAGTTATGGAAGACTAAAAGCAGGGATCAACTTATCAAGTTGGGAGACAAGAACACAAGCTATTTTCATAGAGCTAAAAAATGCAGAACTAGAAGGAACAAGATTGACTCTATACAGAATGATGATAAGGGTATTTGGATACATGACCCTCCGGAGGTTACTAGCTGCTTCACCGACCACTTCTCCAACATGGCAACTATTGATCTTATTAATATAAACCTTAATATCATTCAACTCATTCCAACTACCATCACCCCCCCCCCCCCCCCTCCCCAGGATAATCTCATTCTAAATAAAATTCCTGATACCCATGAGGTTAAATTCATTCTGGTTAGCATGGTTGGAGATAAATTTCCTGGCCCTGATAACTTTCCCCTCAATTTCTACCAAGCCAATTGGGACATTCTAAGAGAGGATGTCACTAAAATGGTCCAAAGTTTCTTCACCTCTGGCCACATGCTAAAGGAAATGAACTCTACTTTTATATCCCTTATACCCAAAACTGATAAGCCTTCCTCCCCAAGCCACTTCAGACCAATAAGCCTCTGTAACACCACCTACAAAATTATCTCCAAACTCATTGCCCAAAGAATGAAGCCTTACCTAACAAAGATCATCTCCCCTTACCAATATGCTTTCATTCCTGACAGACAAATTGCTGACAACACTGTCATAGCCCATGAAATTATTCATACTATGAGAACCAATAGAGGAAAGAAAAGTGACAACGGTAGTATGGGAATAAAAATTGATATGACCAAAGCCTTTGACAGAGTTGACTATGGCTTCTTACTTACCATCATGAAACAAATTGGCTTCAATGAATAGTGGTGTGAAAAAATTTATCAGTGTATTTCTACCACCACATCTGTTGTTCTAATAAATGGCTTCCCTGATAAGTTCTTCAAACCTACAAGGGGGCTCAGACAAGGGGATACTTTGTCCCCCTATATTTTCTTATTCTGCATGGAAGCCCTCTCTAGGACTCTCATCCAAGCTGAGGAGATGGGCCTTATTACTGGCATTAAGATCTGTAAGAGGGCACACGCAATCAGTCACCTCTCTTTGCTGATGACTGCATGGTATTCTGTAAGGCTAACAAGATAGAAAGTCAAAACGTAATGGACATTCTTAAAATCTTTGGTGACTCTTCTAGTCAGCTCATCAACTTCAGCAAATCTGGTGTGTTTTTCAACAACAATACTGACCCTAATCTAATCCTCATTATCAGCCAGTCTATGGAAGTCCAAGTCCTGCAGACAAATGAAAAGTATCTTGGCTCACCACTCTTCACTCATAGGAGCAAGATCAACTCTTTTAAGCCTGGAGTGGATAAACTCAAGCTCAGATTGTCCATTTGGAAAAATACTCCTCTTAACCCAGCTGGAAGGCATGTGCTCATCAATTCTGTCACATCAACTGCAAACACTTACCAAATGGACTGCTTCAAGATGCCTAAACAAATTTGTCAGTATCTGAACAAGCTGCAAAGAGATCTCTTTTGGGGCAAATCCTTAGACAACCCCAAAGGTTACTATCTAAAAGCCTGGATTGTTGTCTGCAAACCAAAAGACATGGGAGGTCTAGGCTTCATGAATATAGAGCATTTTAACAGCTCCATGATTAAAAAAAATGGGTGGAGACTTGAAACTGACAAAGATTCTCTATGGTACCAGCTAATTGATGCTAAGTATCTCACAGGAAGAAATGTTCTGAACATGGATATCAAGCCCAAAGATGGAGACTCCTGGATTTGGAAAGGCATCCTAGAAGGCATCAACAATATTCAGGATCACAACTCTTGGAGAATTGATAATGGCAAGACTAACAATATCTGGGAGGACATCTAGATTCCAACTATCAAAGTTATCACCCCTAAACCTGCTAATTGTCCATCTGAGATAGTCAGGGTTGAACATCTTACCCTCCCAAGTGGTGAATGGAATGATGCCCTGATAAAAATCTACTTCAATAATCTTACTGCTCAAGCCATCCTTCAAGCCACTTTACATCCAGGGGAGGAGAACAAAATTGTTTGGAACCTCACTGACACTGGAAAATTCAGTGTAAAATTTCTTTACAAAGCCAAGATGGACAGGCTATACGGCAATGATCTCCACACCAACAACTGGAAAGCTTTATGGAAAATGGATATTTCTCCTGTCATCCAGATCTTTATCTGGAAATGTGCTCATGGGATTCTCCCCACTAATGCTAAAACTGCTAGCATTCTTCACTACATTGATCCAATATGTCATCTCTGCCATTCTGGAGAGGAAACATTAACTCATATGTTGTTAAACTTCCCTGCAGCTACCTATGTTTGGACCATCTTGCTTGGTGAAAACCAGGGGGTGTTTGATCATACCACTAACTTTGTGGATTGGCTAAATTCTTGGTTCAGTCCTGGAAATAACAACTCTAGCTGCAATATCTTTGCAACTGCTTGCTGGTACATCTGGAAGGCTAGATGTGATTTTATCTTTGATCACACTCAGATGAATGCCAGACAAACCACCACTAGTATACATCAACACCTCTACAACCATGACATAATACACCATAAACAGAAACACATTCTTAACTCTCTTATACATTATGAAGGAGGTGGGTTAAGGAATGTTGACCAACCTATTATCCCTCTAGATCCTCACAGTAGAGGTCATTTTGGTATAACTATCAAAATATGTACCCTACAGGACCCAGAAAATCTGAATTATTTCACTGCTCTTACTGCTCTAGATTTTGCAGGAAACATCATTGAGACTAGAAGATATCCAGGATACTTTGGAGCAGGAGAAGAAACAGGAGGAGCTGATTTAGCTTTCGCTTGTGCTCAAGACTGGCAGCACACCAACTTAGAAATTCAAGCTGAATCCATGAATATCTTAGTTCGTTTCCACACTCTATACCACACTGCGGTTCATGGACGTTTTCATCTCAGCTATCATGAAAGAGTTAGAAGGGAGGAGCATTATGCAAAAAATCCAGGACTTCAATTTATTTCTTGTGTCTTAGTTGGTCTCAAAGTTATTCATAGACTACAAAACTTAGACTCCTTTAATTTGGCTATGTTATGTAAGAACTCTAATAGAGGGGTAGTGGATCTTATTTGGCCACTAACTCTCTTGTGTACCCTTCTTAGGTCTTTTTGCCTAAGTTTTTCTATTAAAAAACAAAAAAAAAAACGATATTAATCAGCCCCAATTCGTCGGACCAATCATATACGCGGCAAAAGCAGCACCACGCAACTTCTCGTGAAAGCAAAAGGTCATTTTCCACTACCACATGTCACTACCTTATTATATCCAACAGAACTAACTAATTTACACGTGTACACTTAACATCACACCCTTCCCTTTCAAAATGTCCAATGAATCAAACCCTAAATGCACTCAAAAATGAAAAATCCTTGTTTATGCATTATCACGTCTCCATGCGCCTTACGCGTGGAAATACGTGTTAACTCTAATCAAGGCTACTTTATTAACCATGGTTAAGCTATCACTAGTATATATAGAAATTCCCCCTCCTCCTCGAGTTGGTGTAGCTGAGTGATCTGTAGTGGTGTTTCAAAACCTTCGGAATTGGAATTCTCTTGATAAGTGTGTATTTTGAAAAAAATTGGGTGTGAGAAGAGAGTGAATAAGAGATATGGGACTCTCCCATTACCCTAGTCCAGCTGAAGGAATGTTACCGGTGATAGTTATGAATACAGTTGTGTCAGTTGCGTTGCTCAAGAATATGGTGAAATGGGTCATTCATGTAATGAGTGGAATTAAAACTCCATCGTCAAATTTGGAAGAGGAAAATACTACAAATGAAGAAGTCCAATTGTCAGAGAACAGAAAAATATCAGTTACGCTTTATAAATCTTTATGCGATGAAAGGTCTTCTAGAGTTTGTAAAAGCAGTAGTGATGATGATAACAATAGTAAAAGTAGTTTTAGGTTATGTTCAGTTGTAGAATGTTGCGTTTGTCTCCATAAGTTTAAAGAAAATGAAGAAGTCAGTGAATTGTCTTGTTACCATTTCTTTCATAAAGGTTGCTTGAAGAAATGGTTAGATCACAAACACAGTACTTGTCCTCTTTGTAGATCTACCCTTGGAAAAGAAAAAGAAAAGAAAATTCAATCCAAACTCTTGCGTCCGTCTCTATTTTCTTGTTCTTATTTTTCTCTTTTGGTTGATAGGTAATTTTACATTATAGACGAGTTTGGAAATCAGGTCATGAGTATTATATGATCGGTGTCAAAGCAACAAAAGACCACAAAAGATGAAAATGGAATTGCATATTCACATGCATCAGGAGACACCGAAATTCTATAACAAACTGTTTCCTTACCTCCAGATCCCTGGGATAGCGATTCCAGTCCAATCGTCCAAGCACGCTATATTCCGGACGGTATTTGGTAATGGCTCTAAATATTGTATAATAAATGCACAAAAATCCCAAAATTGCCAGAAATGGAATTATGGATAGACACAATATTATTAGTAAGTACTAACTTGGAAGATACCCAAGTGATGTTCAAAACCACCGAAGTGTTGATTGTTCCTATTGGGCAAGTTTAGAAACTTCAATGGTTTAGGCAAAAGATTAAATTCAAGATTATTTTTGTCTTAGATCAATTAGTCAGGTTAAGAATTTCATTGATTTGGTTGTTGAACTCCTGATTGCACAATCTGGTGCTTTTCCACTTGATGATGTAATTCGCGAATTCTTCCTATTACTCCGGATAAAAGAAAAGATAAATGGACCGAAACATTTCACTGAAAATATTAACCTGCAATAAGTCTTGGGTTGAACCAACCACAATTGAACTTATGCTAAATCCTTTGACCGACTTTGGGTAACCTATTAGTAGATCTAAAGAAATGAATGAGTTTCATTAATGAAAATACAGTTGCAGAATCAAAAGTTTATTACAGGGAAGAACATTACAAAGTAAAGAAACAAAAGAAGATATTTATTCTTCTAGTGTGGCGGTGTGTAATTGGTGTGTGATAACTAAATCAGCCTATGAGAACAGTACACGTGTAGAGCTGGGAATGGTGAAAGCCAGCTAAGACACTGCCAACTAAGAGTTACTGTGACAGCACTATGTGACAACACTGTTATTAGTCCCCCTCAAATTGAGTAGGGCTGACTTTGACAGCACAAACAATTTGCCACGCAGAAGGGCAAAGCGAGGCCCTGCAAACCCTTTAGTGAAGATGTCAGCCACCTGATCAATGGTAGAGATATATGCAATCTTCAGTTCTTTGGCCTGAGATAATTCCCTGACAAAATGAAAGTCAACAGCTAGATGTTTCATCCTGGAGTGGAAAACAGGATTGGATGAGTAGGATATAGCACTTTTATTATCACAAAGGAGAGATGGAGCTTTTGGTAGAAAGATGTGAAGAACTTTGAGAAGCTTGCAAATCCAGAGAACCTCAGCTGCTGAGTTAGCTAAACTGCGAAATTCAGCTTCAGTGGAAGATCTAGCAACAGTATGTTGGCGTTTGCTAGACAAAGAGATAGGGTTAGAGCCAAAAAAGATGCAATACCCTCCTGTACTTCTTCTAGAGTCAGGGTCACCAGCCCAGTCAGCATCACTAAACCCATGAACAGCAGTTAATCCCTTACTGAATAGAATGCCATAGTCAATAGTTCCTTTGATGTAGCGTAATATTCTCTTGGCAGCAATGAGGTGATCAGAAGTTGGAGTTTGCATATGCTGGCAGACCTGGTTAACATCATAACTGATTTCTGGCCTAGTCCAGGTCAAATATTGCAGTGCACCAACAAGAGATCTATAAGTAGTAGGATCTGACAAAGTTGTACCTGGGTGAGTTGTAAGTTTGCCGTTAGCTGGAACAGGAGAAGTAGAAGGCTTGGCACCTGATAGACGCATTTATGTGTCTATTTTCATCTCTATTGTATATATTGTTAATACCCATTTTTGTACTTATTATGTTGTTTTATGTGTTTGTAGGTATTTTTGGGCAATAAACATTTCTGTAAAAAATCGGCTCGAAAAGTTGTCTAAAGGCACCCAAGGGACATTTGTTATTCAGACTCTCAGTTTGGATAAGGGGCACCTATGTTGGGCACCTGCTATTCGCACCCCCGATCTGGTTAGGGGGACACCCTTCTTCATCGTTTGAAAAAGAATTTTGGCGGGAAAAATTCCAGTTTTCTGCGGAATTTTCTGTTGGATTTTTGGAGGAGTTTCAG
>JAJJMB010007312.1:799862-821696 GCA_023531105.1 Papaver atlanticum
TTATTATTTTATTAGATGGGTCATGCTTGCTTAGATGTTTGATGTCCTATGCTTACGATTTATAACTAATGTTTTTAGAATCTACCTTGGCAAAAATAAGAGTCCATGTTTACATTTCTTGAGCTAAAATTGTTGAGAATAAATAATTGAACCTTATGTTAAGAAAATTGGCCGAATCCTTAGTTCCAGTACCTCTTGCACCATTTGTAATATTATTGTATATTTTTATTAAATTTAAAAACTCGAATCTTCACAAGTCTCAACGAACCTTTTACTACAACAAACTTCAAAATCACATCAACACCACCCATGTCAAATTCATACTTTATTTGAGATAGAAACAAACAATTGACATTTCTTTTAGCTTCCAGTCTAAGAAAGTAATGCAACTCTCCTAAGTCTTTGAGAGGAAAGTGCTGCTGAAGTTGAAAAATAAGCTCCTTGCAGTATTGTTGAGAATTGCCAGTGATGAGAATGTCATCCACATAGATAAGGATGATAGTTATTCTAGAACCATATTTTTGCACAAATAAGGAAGAGTCAGCTGCACATAATTTTAAGTCATAAGAGAGTAAAACATTCATCAGTTTCTCATACCAGGCTCTGGGTGCCTGTTTTAGGCCAAAGATGGACTTATGAAGTTTACAAACATAGTCTGGATGCTCTTCATCAATGAAGCCAGGAGGCTGTTGCATATAAACTTCTTCAGCTAAATCACCATGCAGAAATGCATTACTCACATCCAGTTGAGAAATAGACCAATTAAAGTTGACTGCAAGAGCTAAAATAACTCTAATAGTTGTTGGTTTAGCTACTGGACTGAAGGTTTCTGTGTAATCAATTCCTTCTTGTTGATGAAACCCATTAGCCACTAATATGGATTTATGTTTAGCAATTGTACCATCTGGATTTTGTTTGAGTCTAAAAACCCATTTGCAGCCTACAACATTTTGAGATGGATGGGGAGGAACTTTAGACCATGTGCCAACTAACTGTAATGCATTAAATTCATCAACAAGAGAGTTTCTCCAAGAAGGAGATTTTTGAGCTTGGCTAACACAAGTTGGTACTATCAACCTTTGAGCTTGGAGTGAAGCAGATAGAGAATATTTAGTTGAGTAAACTTTTGGTTTAAAGATTCCTGCTTTAGCTCTTGTGGTCATTGTATGAGTATTGATGTTAGAATCTGCATTGTCGGATAATGTTGATGATGACAATGATGGCACTGATGCAGGGGAAGCATTTGGAATGGTGCACAATATAGAGACAGTAGAAGCAGCAGCAGAGTCACACAATGTAGATGCAATAGAAGCAGTAACTGAATTACTCAGTGTAGATGCAGGAGCAGTAGCAACAAAATCACTCAATGGATAAATAGTAGAAGCATCTTTAGAATGAGATAATGTTGAGAAGTCCAAAGATTTAAGAGGGAAAATGGCTTCTTGAAAAGTAACATGTCTTGAGACAAACACTTTACCAGTTTGAACATCAAGACATCTGTAACCTTTATGGGAATGGCTATAACCAATGAAGATGCAGGAGATGCTTCTTGGTTGAAGTTTGTTAGTAGTGTATGGTCCCAGCCAAGGAAAGCAAAGACAGCCAAAAGCTCTTAGAAAATTATAATCTGGAACTTTATGAAACAATACCTCATAAGGAGATTTAAATCCAATGGACCTGGTAGGTAGTCTGTTGATGGTGTAATTGGCTGTAGAGAAAGCTTCCACCCAAAATTTATTTGAAAGTCCTGACTGAATGAGATAAGTTCTGCCTATATCCACTAAATGCATGTGCTTGGATTCAGCTACTCCATTCTGCTCAGGTGTATGAGGACATGAAATTTCATGATTGATACAACAATTAGCTAAAAAAGAAGTAAGTTCATTGTGCAAGAATTCCCCACCACCATCAGTTCTCACTGTAAGAATATGATGTTGTAAATGTCTTTCTATTTGAGTTTTGAACTGATAGAACACTTTTCTAAAATATGACTTTTCAAACAAAGGATAAATCAAACAAAACTTGGAGAAATCATCTATTATATTGACATAATATTTGTGTCCAGAAATGGATGTTACAGGACTGGGACCCCACAGATCAAAATGTAATAACTCCAAAGGTTTTGTACTGCAATGAGTGGACATGGTAAATGGTGATTTGTGGCTCCTTCCTAACTGACAATCACTACAGAATATAGGTGACTTGAGTACATTGGGTAAGTTTAAAGTACTGCAAACAAGCTTCATAGTTTGATAAGATGGATGAGCAAGTCTCTTGTGCCAAACATCAGTGTAAGTAATCGGAACACCAGAGAGTGCTTTATTCATGGTAGAGTGATGTGTAAACTGCAAAGGATAAAGTCCATTATTGTGAGGGCCTTGCAAAAGTGTCTTCCCAGTGAATAAGTGCTTCACAATAAAGCCAAAAGAATCAAATGTTATTGAACAATGATTATCTGAAGTAAACTTGTAGACTGATAGAAGATTCTGTGAAGCCTTTGGTACCAGAAGGATATTATTAAGCTTAAAAGTGTGATTTGGAGTAGATTTTATAGAAATACCAGTGTGGGTAATACTCATACCTTCTTCATTGGCAACTTGAATCTCTTCAATACCCTCATATGTAGTTGCCGCATTAAGCTCAGATTCATCTGCAGTAATGTGATTGTTTGCTCCTGTATCTGCATACCAAGGATCGTTGCCTAAAATGTTTGCAGAGGCTAACATGGCACTAAGATGTTGAGGTGTGTGATAGCTTTGATAAGCAAAGTTGAATCTGTTGCTACACTCTAAAGCACTATGACCTTGTTTGCCACAAATCTGACAAAGCAACAAAGGTAGATTTGTAGGAGATTGAAAGCCTGGTGGAGGTCTAACAGCAGTTACTGTAGAAGAACCAATTGAAGGACCTTTGCCTAGTAAGAAGGGTGTAGAAGAACCACTTGAAGTACTGCCTGGATAAAAGTTAGAGAATCTGCCACCACCACGACCAAAGCCATAACGACCACCAAAACCAATAGATCGACCACCATATCCACGTCCAGAAGGTCGAAAATGTGACTGATTAGTTGCAGCAAATACTTGATGTGATGATTCAGCAGTAAAAGCTCTATTGGATGAGTCATTAAGCATTGACTTATTTCTATCATTGATAACAGATTCTTCACTCAGAAGATTATTATGAAGCTCCAAACTAGTGATGGGAGGATAACGATGACGCATAGATGTTGCAAAAGGTATGTAATCTGAATTGAGTGCAGATAAAGTGACTACAACTAATTCTTTATCAGATATAACCTCACCGGCGGCAGCAAGTTGATCAGAAATGGATTTGATTTCACTAATTAAAGCAGGAATCGATTTATCACCTTGTTTAAGTGCCAAGAGCTTTGTTCGGAGTTGAATTTTATGAGTTGAAGAAGATCTTGCAAATCTTTCTTCAATGCTGATCCATAGTTGATGAGATGTGTGAGATCCAGCGAAGTAGGCGATGATTGTGTCAGAAATAGTTGAATGTAGCCACATGAGAATTATAGCATCTTCATCGATCCAGTCTGTGTAAAGAGAATTCTCAATTCCATTCAGTTCATTACGAGCATTGGTGAATTGAGGAGGACAAGTGAAAGAACCATCAAGAAATTTCATCAATTTGAATTTACGAATAACAGGAAGAACAAGATTTTCCAGATGAGAAAATTAGATTCTGTAAGTTTTAAAGAAACAAAACTGTGAAGTTGATGAAGAGAAACCCTAGTAATTGAGTTAGAAGTAGGATTTTCCATTGTAAGAGATGAAGATGCAGGAAATTCGTGAATCATACAGGAATCAGGGATGAAGCGGAAGAACATTAATGAAAATACAGTTGCAGAATCAAAAGTTTATTACAGGGAAGAACATTACAAAGTAAAGAAACAAAAGAAGATATTTATTCTTCTAGTGTGGCGGTGTGTAATTGGTGTGTGATAACTAAATCAGCCTATGAGAACAGTACACGTGTAGAGCTGGGAATGGTGAAAGCCAGCTAAGACACTGCCAGCTAAGAGTTACTGTGACAGCACTATGTGACAGCACTGTTATCACCTATGACACCCATGCATGTCAAGAGAAGGTCATCGGAAACGACAGATATATTCATTGGTTTTTGTTGCGTTGTCCTTTTCAAAGCAAAGTTGGCGGGCGCTAAACGCATTCGGTTAGCTGATAAGATCAACTACATAGCTCAGACAACTCCCTTCTGGCAGTCTCAATTAATGTTTGCAAGAACTTGCTAGGTTCACAATTGTTAGGGTTTGTAAGAGCGGCATGAGTTAAGAAAGGAAGTTTCCTTAATGCTCTTCCACTTAATCCCTGAAATAAGAAAGAATCCAAAATCATTCAAGTATTATTAGGTGATCAAATTTGGATTAGTTACTCGTCATATGGATTTTAAGAATTATTTGTTGGTCTCTGACCTCACAAATTTCTGAGGCTTCCAGCAATTGCTTAGCCAATTCAAGTGGACCCAGACTCTCGTGTATGTTGGGTGCATTCAGCTTCTCTCTTAAACTTGCAAAACTTGGAAGAATGAGTGGTTCCTAGAACAACAGAAACACGGATCAATACAAGCTAGTAAGTGGACCTTTGGCAGACTGAACCGCACTGTCTCCATTCAGAATAATCTAGAAACTCTGAAGTCAAGCTTCTCAACAATTAGGTGAATGAGGAATAGGAAACACTACCTGTTGATCTGTCAAAATTTTAGTTCGAGTCAGTTCCTGGATGCACGACCTTAGTATCTCATACCTTGCTTGAAGGGTTGGAGGCCCCACATAGGCCTTAATATCTGCCCTATCGACAAACGCAATATCTGGAATCTAAACCATAGTCAGTCTATAGATTCTACCTTTAACAAAGCTACGTATAGAACACAGATTTCTATTCCAGATTTCGAAAAAAATAGGCTGGGTTTCATGATAAAAGGATTATTAAATGCTACATACGGTCAACTCCAGATATTAAAGTCTTTCCTGGCAGGAAAAATGAAACTTTTGGCAGCATCTATAGTTAATTAAAAGAATGAACTGATTCATTGCAGGCGTACCTATTGCAGCTGTAATATTTGAAGTTGTTAGGATGATGACGTTAGGCGAGGATTTTAACTTATCCATCTGAGTGAGTAAAGCATTCACAACCTGAATATAACATAACTTACGTCACATGGCTATAAAGTGCATTAGATTACTTTGTGTTCCCAGTTCAGAGAAGTTATGATACCCTAATCGAGTCAGAAGGTTCGGATCCAGACAAAGCAGCATTTCGAGCAGCAGCTAAGCTTTCAACTTCATCTAGAAAGTAAAAGAAAGGCTGTTACTACATATTGTCAAAATAAGTTAGCAAAAGATTTTGTGCAAGAACCTAGCAGAAAGTACAATAATGTGGATGAAGATATGCTCACCAATCAAAACAAATACCAGGCTGTTATCTTCCTCTACCATCTCTTGGATTTTTTGAAAAAGTTTCGCAACCTGATTAAAACAATTTGAACAAAGATTAGAATTTAAAGATTATGATTTCTTTACATTTAATTGGAAGTTCACTGAAGCAGTAGAAGAGCAAATGTACATACCAATTTACCACTTTCAGAGAACCATTTACTGAATAAAGAATGTGCATTAACCTCAATCAATTGGCACTGGGGATATCTGATTGTTAGATCAGCAATAAAAGCAATCAATTACACAAAAGTACAGATGTAACATTTTGGTACATTAAACATTGAATGAAAAAGGGAGGGCGGGGGACGAATATGAAACACTTAATATAAACCTGGAACTAAAACGTATTGCGAGCTTTTGAGCCAATGCTTTACATAAAGATGTCTTTCCAGTACCTGGTGGTCCATGTAACAGCACAATACTGAAAACATAAAGGAGGCATCAGAGAGAGCTCCCTATAATTGTAAAAACAATACATAAGACTCAAAAGGACTCGGGAGGTTTAGATTCAGAGGTGTCAGAGTCTTTGTAATAGCTCTGCCTCTGAACATACAGAGCAAGACAGATATGTAAGAATGTAGGTGTTCATGTAAATTTCCGCATTATGTTTGTGTGCATAAACCACATATTATAGGCTTACAAGGTATTATTCATTCAAATTCCAAAGCATAACCGACCCGTGAAGTAGAAAACCATAAATAGGCCTTAGTGAGAGAATGTCAAAGAGATGACATCCTTTTCTCTTGTAAGTTCCTGCCTATTACGATAAGTCTTCTCGTTTGTCTTAATTGAAGTGAATAGCAAGCCAGTACACATACTCTTCTTCTGTTCTGCGAACTTAAAGACTCAAAGTCAAAGAATGACCTAGGATGACTGAAATGGAGAATCATCATGACTCGGTGACTAAACATAATAAGTAGAGATACCATGGATTCTCTAACATTTGGGGCATACTTTATGGAATTTTGAAAAGCATATGTTGGTTGAGTGCAGTTACGGTGTTTTATGTATCTATTGTCTGGTTTACTAATCTTGTTGGGAAGTCTTCACTGAGCTGCCTAGGGCTCACGTATATGCTGTGCAGTTTAAATAGAATTTCACTACTGGGGGTTGTGACTTAAAGTAGGCTGATTTATATGGATGGCTAGATCAAGATAGTTGCCATCGAGAATGCTTCATGTGGGGATTGTGGGACCTGACTAGAAAATGGTGTTGAAACTTAACTCTAAATAGGAGTCAGTAATAGTGTCATCAGTAGGATATGTAAATATCATCTTGTTGCGTATCAAACAAATGAAACATGCAAACATATGTGCAAACCTCTGCTGTACAAATATATCCTCCTTTTTGTTAGGTAACGCTTTTTCACCACAATTCTTATATATAGCATATGTGAAGTCTCACAGTTTTAAGACTGGCAGAATGTGCTTACCGATTCCATGATACAAGAAAAGGATCAACACCTTTGTCAGTAAAGAGTAAAGCACTTCCAGCATATCGTAACAACCTTTGCTTGAGACCAGATTCATATATTAAGCTGCAGTGCAAATATAATATGGTTATATAGGTCTACCAGCATGAGTTTCCAATACTTTCAAAGGATTATCATAAAGTATACCTTTCCCACATGCCATCAAATTCTTTCGCAGGAAGAATCCATTCGTTAAAGCTAGATAACTGACCATCCCCACTTAATTCCTCACCTGGTCCTTCTTCACTAAGCTGTAGATCAACCAGACAATCAGAGATTTTGTACAACATGATCTTAAAAATGCATGGAAGAGCTTAAGCTTCAAATGATGAGATTGGACCATCTATTAGACTGTTACAGAAAGAACAAGACAGTTAATCATCAACAAGGTCCAATGCTAGATTACTTTCACAAAATTGATTCCATGGGCTCATGGAGTATTCTCATATATCATCTTCTTTCCACATCCTTCATCATTTTCTCTTGTCTATTCGAAAATCTCACTTCAGATCGAAAAGAACAAATAGATATATGTACAAACAAAACAATGAGAAATAATAGCACAGCATCACAACTAGATGCAGCAAAGGACAAAGCATGACAAGAAACATTGCAATTGCCTACGTTGTAGAGGAGGGTATCATGACAGTGAAAGATAAAATAACAAAAACTAACATTTACTCCCAATAAATTTACAAAGATAAAGATTCCAATCACCTGAAAAACATGCACTGCGGGTTTAACTTGCCAGAATAAAAGAATTTCATTGTTCTCCACCCACTCATCTACAAAATCAATGACTTGACCATCAAACTACTTGACAAAGAGCAAACCAACAACTATGTTTGCACAAACACAACCACAAACACATACCTGTGTCACAAATACTAATTCTTTGAACATTTTCTACAAGGAACTGATCATCAATAGGTACAGGCACAGGACCATCTGCATAACTCAAACTCCTCTTTTCAAGCATTCTAATCACCAACGATAATTTCATTAAACCATAAATCAGTAGAGGGTATAACAAGCACAATGTAACATAAACAGTACAGTAAATCCTAAATCCTTTGTTTATTGCAGATAGTTTTTAGGTATAAAAAAACCACAAATAAATAGTAAAATGATCACTACTTTGAAATACAGAAAACCAAATCAAGGAGAAGACTCTGGTCCACTATATCAACTAGTTTGGGTTAAAAACTTCCCCAAATTGATATTTATGATTCAAGAAAGATAGTTACTTGGCTCCTGCGTACGCTGTAGATATTAACTGAAAAAGCAGATGCTTATAGTTTTGGTGTGCTTGAATTTTATCATTTTATAATCCTAAAAATCTCTTTTAAACTTGTCTCCTGTCCACATCTTTCTTGTGTTCATGTTTGGAAACACTACGGTTCAGGAAAATTATGTGAAGAGGTTGATTCAGCTCTGGGTGGGTGCTTTCAAGTTGATCAGGTTTCCAGAGAACTCCAAATAAGGCCTCTATGCACACAAGCCTCTGCATGATTACATCCAATTATGTCGATGGTGGTGAAACTGTAAACTAGAAATTACGACATTCCTTGGCCACCAACCTCAGTTCTACTAGCTTACCTAAGTCATTCATTCTAAAAGAAACTTGCGAATCCCAAGCCAATTTCTACACTGGATTTTCTAGGAACCTCGTGACAAACAGCCTAATTGAAGCTAGATGGCCCATGTCGCCGGTAGTTTTTAGGGTATCAATCATTCATATTTATGGTTAAGGACATAACTTCATCATGTTTCGTTGAAACCTTATTGTTCTTCATCTCTCTGAGATAAATTTTCAAACACGAAGTGAACAGTAAAATCGAAACCTTAAAAAACCTAAAAACCAAGGGGGTTTCAAAGCCAAACCTCTCAATCGATGTTTGAACATCTTCAACCCGAGCTGTACTAGATGGATTCAAGCAAACTTCAACTACAAGGAGAATATAAAAAAAACGCGCAAACCCTAAAATTCACAAATTTGAGAGTGAAGAAAAAAACTGGACCGAGATATGGGGAAATAAAGCATACCAGAAACAAGAATTTTGTCTTCGGGCAAGAGAGGTAAATTAACTGACTGTGAGACAGCTTCTGGTATAGATTTTTCTTCTTCTGCTTCTTCTTCTTGATTCGTGACATTTGGTAAAGTTATTTCCATGGGAACACTCATTTTGTTTACAAAATTTGTTACAAGTGGAATGAAATTGAGAGGGGGAATAGAAGGAATTAGTGTCGAAGGAAAGAGAAGAAACCCTAAGACGATGTTAGGGTCTTAAACCCTAGAAATGGAGCTCACCGGAGAGAGACTTAATTTCAGCCTATTTTGTTTTTCAAAAAGCAAAAAAGCGGGAGGCTGAATTGGATTATATACCGATTATTAGGCCCACCGAGTGTAGCGAGGGAGGACTCTATATATGGTGACTTTGTGTCAATGTGAAGCGTGACATTTTTAACAAATTAACACAAAAGGATTGGATTTGGTTCAACGATGAAAGGACGACACTGCCCCTTTGAATCAAATTTTTCTTTTTTTCCTTAATACATTTACGTAAATAAACCGAAAAGGAAAGGCAAATAGGTATTAGACATTTTCGTAAATAAACTAAAGAGAAAGGGCAAATAGATATAAGAGCCAAATTGTATTATAATTCTTTATGTATCCTATTTTTTAAGGGGTATAATTGGTAACCAAACTCTAATATAACATATCTAAAAATCCGTGCCTTGGAATTTTATAAATTTTATCTCGTTGGAAAGTTATTAAAAAAATCTACGCAATGAGTACAAACAACAATATCAAATTTAGAGTTTTTGCGAAAAATTCAGAGGTATTTATCATTTTAGGCATAATTTTCGAAAATGAATGTATATCCATTATGCAAACTACCACAAAGGATACATAAACTTTATGTAACCATATTTTGGTTTATGCATCAACTAATTTTCCTTTGCAACTAATAAAACGATGTACTCCCTCCGTTTAAAAGTGATACTTTCACTTCAGACACAAATTTTCTTTTACAGTCCAATTGCAGCAGTGTTTCCTTTTTTCTTCGGTCGGCCTCCCCACCGTGACAGCGATCATCTAGTATACTGGTGTCAAAGAGTCAAAATTGTTGTCCTGATTTTTTATTAAACTTGTTCAGATTTACTGGTTTTTGTTGGCCAAGGGCATTTTTTACTTTTTTACTGATGATGAAGCTCATTTGCCTAGTGATTTTTTCTTTTTGTTTTTCTCCGCAGTACATTGAATTCAACTGTGCTACTTGACCGGCTAGTTAACAGCTCTTTGACAGCTGATCCTATGTGGCATATATAGTTGTGAGATAAGGTGTTAGCTTGTTAGTTCCACGTCATCATAGTAAAGTAAGTTATCTTACAGCTTAGAACATCCTTTCATTTTTTACAATCGTCTCCGCTTCCTATCCTGTAAAAAAATCACGTCTGAAGAAAATCATCATCCCTAAAGAGTCAGTTCCAAATCATATATCTATTTCTGATTAATGATGGGGAAATTTTCAAATCTTCTCAATTACTGTAACCAAAAAAATAATATATCACAAATCTATTAACGTACATAAGAATGATTAGTTCAGATACAGTATGGTGATTAAAGAAAATGGATCTTTAAATTACACAAGAACTCAATTTATTAAATTTTATGTGCTTTTTAACCCAGTTCCTCTCTTCATCAAATTTTTACAATCATTAAATTACCAATTACAACTGCGAACTAATCTCAATCCCATTTTAATTTCAGATAAAAATAGTAGATATTCGTATACACCGATATAATTTCAAAAGGGGAAGATGATTTTCATATATATTGTCTTATCTGATTTCGTCGAGTAAACACTCGTAAGATCAAGAAGATTTCCACTTCAAAATCAAGGAAGTATGTATATCTAGGGTTCGAGAAAAAGGATTTTGAAGAAGTAAAGAGACTCAAACTATTTGGACTTTAATCCACAACAGACATATTAACACACAACAGATTGATGGAGTTCTTGATGGTGTAGTGTCTTGGCCGTGTTTTAACTTAGAGAATTGGGAGAACAAAACTAGTTATATATGACTTGGTAAAAGAGAAAAGACTCTTATTCTCGCCACTATGCATGCCACGCAGGATCAGCTGTCAAAGAGATGTTATTATGCTGTTCATATAGCATTTTCGACACTGAATCAGATGGGAAACTAAATCTTTTACAAAAAAATCAAAAAAAAAAAACTATATGATTTTATTATTATTTTTGCTCCATATTGCTCGAGCATATTTAATTTAGCACCACCACAGTTACGAACAATATGAAACTAAATACTTAAGCTGCGTCTGTTAATTTTTATTGTTGTCTTTGTTCACAGGGTATAAGGTGCATTCTGGCCCAAAGCCAAAGAGAGAAACTAAATACTTATTTGACGGTGGTTAAATCACATTCCAAATTGAGAAACAACACAAATTAATAACTTTGATAAATTTATCAGGATAATGGATACATATCTAATCACCCCACAAAACGTTTTTGTATTCACTTTTTTTTACATGCATAACTCATTTCAGTTTCACCCAAGCCAATTGGAATAACGTCAAACTAACTCAGGTTTATATTTAACACTCCACACGCCTACTCTCGCAAACTCAAAAGTTAATAATTTTACAAATTAACCAAACACTCAAAATGTGTATTCACCAAATATCACCAATTGTACCAAGTAAAGTAGTCATGTAATAAATCAAATTATCGAGTATTTCAACTTTCAGATAGCTAGAACACAGTTAATCTAGTAAAGTATGTTGTGTCACACATAACCATATGTAACACTGATGCCATAAAATTTAAATTTTTCCAAGACAAACTGCAATCATATTATGGGACCTATTGGGACTTTTCTAATGAGCATGTGTGCAAGTATCTGAACGATAAACCTTTACTATTCATGTAACACCCCGAGTTCGGACCAGGGTCAAACCCATATGGAGATCCGAACTCGAAGCGTTACGGGTCGGAAATAAAAATTTATTTTTATTTTTATTTAAATCAAATTAATATATCAAAATTAATTAATAGGAAAAATATCATTTCTTAGATTTAAATTTATCCTTCACAATATTATATATGAAACATTTGATATTGATTTACACTTGAAACAAATACAAGTAAACAATTCAATCACTAAGCTACTCATTTCTAGCTTCCGCTGCGCAACTCTAATAAATCTGCAAGGATTGTCAATTGAGGTGAGATGACAGCTCAATAAAATGCATTCCCAATTCTCTAAAGATGCGCAAACACAATCATTTTGTGAAGGAAAAACATATAACAAGAAACACAGTACAACTTCAACGAATCAATGATATATTCAACAATCACAATACCAACAATGTTTTCGATAAATTATTATTATCAACACATCATTCACATATTAACATTGTCACCAACAAACCATGAGTTCACGGTACAAAAACTTTGGTTCGTACATCCACATATCGTTTCTCGGCACGGACAGCCTCCATTGATGGTCAGGAACAAAAGTTCATATGGGGATCATACCCATCTGCTCTCAGGAATCATTACTCGTTTCATTTTCGTTATCCGGCACGAACAACCGCTATCGATGGTCAGGAAACACAAGTTCCTACATGGGGATCATTACCCATTTAACTCTCAGGGATCATTATTCGCTGTTAGCATGAAACCATATTCCATCTAACGGAAAAATATGAACTCATTTCCTTTTGAAAATCGTTTTTACAAACAATACAAGCAACCATGGCTTAACAACATAAATTTCTTTCAAGCATTTATGTTAACAAGCTAACTGCATATATTTCACATCATGCGTTTCAGGTGATAACTTTGTCCGATCTATCTCTAACTTTGAGTGAAAATTTCTAACACCATCGTGTATAACATATTCAAATTTCACATTAAACTAACGGCTCAATCAAAAGATAATGATTTTATATTATCATCCTAAAAACTGAACAGATAACATCATGTTACCAAAATATTCACAGTAAATTCATATTAATATTAAATCAAGTAATTTAAAGGAAAATGAAAGAAAAGATATTTATCTACAACTTTTTTTAAGATGTCAAATCACTTTAACATCATTAAGACTGCCTAAGAACATCAAAACCAGAAATTCAGAAACTATCAAACAAATTCAAGCAAACATTCAACGGTGGATTTACGGTGGATTATTCTTAAATTGTAACTAGTGATACCCAATTATGTTATCTACCAATAATAAAAGGCTGATCATCAATCAGATGCATCAAATTATATAGATAAATTTCAGAACCCTTATGATATAAGAATAAACAAAATTAAAATTAAAGTATGACAAAGAATCAAAAAGAGAAAAGGGATTTAACATTCGACCTCTCAATTGCTACAAACTCCTCTTGATTTTTCTTAATCATTCTTCTCTAAAAATCTCTAGCTCAATCTCTTTCTTCTTCTTCGTAGCTTTTTGTTTTCTAACTTGTAAAGTCCATTTTCTAAACTTTTAATTATAAAAATAACTAATATTTATATATATTTTTAATTGTCTTTTAATTTCCTATTCATTTTATTTACTTATTAAAATAAATTAGGTGACTCTATTTCCACCTTAATTTGTTGCTTTTCTAGTCCAAATAACCCAGCTAGACTAAGGAAAAGGAAACAACCTAAATAACAAATTAATGCGGGTATAACCCGACCCGAAACGGTAAATAAAAATAATGGGTATTACAATTGATCTTGGATAAAGGCCTCCAAGGCTCAACTTGATGTACCACTACTAATAATCTTAGAAAAGCTAAAAATGAAGATAGACAAAACAAAAGTGCAATCGAATGATCAAACTCAAAATGACAACAACAAAAAAACATGACAAATACATGTGCAAATGTGCATCAAGAAAATACCGAAAGTGTAGCAAATAAACACTACGTATCTCCAAAGTCACAAAGATGTGAATCCAAACATGAGTAGATGTTGAAAAGTTGAAAGTGAAAAGTATCCAACATGTAAGTTAATGCTTCGTGGAGTGTACAAACATGTAGCGCATTAAAGAGAGTTGTAGGTTGATAGTTCATTCGCCATTTTCTGTCTCTTTTGTAGACGAGATACCCAGTAGTTCGATGCAGGCTCTTTGGTGCTCATTCGCATCCTGTATTCTTAGGTTCTATCTTTACGGTTCCAAATCGAAACTTTGGTAGCCTGGCAGTTGCTTGGTTTATGACTATTGACTTCTTAACGGGTGAAACATGTTCCGCGTTAACTCCCTTTCCTCATCACCATTCCTTTTATGGATTTCATATCTTCACTTCCTACTTGGTTGTTATATATCAATGTGAATGATATACCTTAATGCAACGGTTTTAGGCTCCGAACAAAATAAAAATTCCCACAACCTAATGAATACTCAAAACAAAACTAAATAAACAAGTCGCATAGAACATAAACACACTACAAAATCCAAATCAAAGTTTAGATTCCTAATTACTGAATCACAAAACAACCACAACATAAAACTATTTAGTGAAAGAAAACTTATCCAAATTGGTGTTGATTTCCTTGCAGATGCTTGATTCAAGGTCGCCGACATCACCCACTACTTTCTTGCTGCACCATGGGAAGTCCAGGTAGTGCCAACCATTTTTAATGAGGACTTTGGTAGCGGTTATGGAGCATATGGAGACATTAGAGGCCTGCATGCACTGGCATATCATACATTTGGAAAAACAGATTAAACTGATGGTGTAACATGATAATTTAAGGTATATTTCTATCAGATGGAATGCAAAAATCATAGGGTAATTGGGGTTCCATTTTGTGGAAAGTAGATGACGATAGTTTTAAGATTATCAATATCTAAAATTTCAATGGATGCTTTTCTTTCTTGGTTGGAACTGTTATATGGCGATAATTTTAAGATCTCTCTTACTTCTTTCAATGAGATTTTCATAAGATTTTCTCATCCTCAGAATTTCCTTATTATGCACATCAGTTTGGTCATTTGAAACAATTATCGAAAAATTTCCTTGATTATTTCTCTTGGCAGAAATTATTTCCTTCCCTTTTTTCTGAAAATGTTCTTCATGTAAACAGAGACTGTTTCGACATGAGTGAGGACGAACCTTTTTCCAGAAGTGATTATCAACTCTTTCTTCTGATTCTTTTGAGTTGATTCTATTGGGTTGGGGTATATTCAATCTTTCTACTGAGGAATGATCTTTTAGTTTTTTAAGACAAGAAACTTCTCTTAACACTTTTACAAGAGTATTTTGAAGAAGTATAAGTTTCCTGTCAAGTAACTGAAAGTTGTATTCCTTAAGATCTTTCTCACGAAACCGGTTCAAAGTTTCCTTTGGACAAGATTTTGTTTGATCAGCAGTAGTTGTAAAAGATGGTTCTTTATTCTCTTCTGACTTGATGCAGTTAGGCAAACTACCATCATCATGATCTGTTTCAGACGTGATCAAACAAGTCTTGTTATCACAATCTGTAAAATTCGAGCAAGGACTTTTGGTTTCCTCATCAGAAAAAATTATAACAAAATCATTAGTCAGAGTCATAGGATGAATCTTTTGTTATTGAGTAAGAGATTTACCAAGAGCTTCTACTTTGACAGTGAGATACATATTCTCTTTGGCTAGAATATTTAGTTAAATGTCTTTTTCTCTAATCTCTTGCTTAAGAAGATTAGATTCCGTCTTTAATATTAACATCCTTGTAGACAAAGATCTTATAGGCTTTAGAAGTTTTACCAACTCTTTATCAGCATCTTCTTTTCCATCAGAGATACACTCAGATGTACTCTTAATTTTTGTAACTCCTGGATCATGAGTTAACGAAGGAGTAACATCTTCAACTTTTGAGTATTCGTACTCTTGCATAATGTTAACTGAATCAGCCATAAGATTCAATTCTTATAGGTTGGGTCGCACCAAACACAAATTATTATATCTTTTCGTGTTTTCCTGCTCTGATACCAATTGAAAAGACGAGGGTACCCAAATACACCACAATCTTTTTGTTTCAAACTATAAGTCCTCTTACCAAGTGTGATCGTCTATGGACTAAGTCGATACAATACAACAACTTCGGTATTCACACTTTGTTTGATCGTCTATGGATACGAGATCGAGACAATACGACAAGCAAAGTGTGATACTTGATAATAGGTTCATACTTAACCAAACTCTATAGGATCACTATCAAGTATATCAGAGTTAACGTAAAGTGCAATTTACTTTAATTATAATAAAACAATTATAATGCGGAAAGATAAAGTAAATGGCACTGTAAGATTTTGTTAACGAGGAAACTGCAAATACAGAAAAACCTCGGGGCCTGGTCCAGAATTTAATACTCTAAGAATTAAGCCACTATACAAAATCTACACCAACTTCGTATAGTTGAGACCAAGCAACTACCCCTAGTTCACTTAGTTTCCTCAGTATCCCTGCGCTTCCGACTTCAAGAGTCACGCGCTGGTACAATTCCTTTTGATCATATTCCAAACAGTAAAGGAAAAACAAATCTGTTTGGTAACAACTCTATTGATTCTTTTCAAGATAAAGATATCTCAAGTCATATGCAAAGGCTCTTTCATTTAATCTAATAAACTCCTTTGCCTGTTTAGATCAATCTAACTTTAACTATCGAAATAGTCAAGTTTAGATTCGCAATCATCAATATAGATCTCAAAGAGAAACAATAAAGCGATGCCGATATCACGCAACTAATCAATCGAATAAATCCAATTCTAGTTGGATCCCAGCCGATCAAGGTTTGTGCACACAATAAGATACAAAAACCAATAAGAAATCTTCTTCGTCTTCAAATCTTCTTTAATCTTCAAATAACCTACACAACACCACTTGAATCTCTTGTGATCAACCACGCACAGAACGAAGTCTGTTAACAATGGATTATCACAAGATGTCTTTAGATCTAACAACAGTTCTAAAGATCCTGTCTATACTTCGATCTAGTTTGAGAGAATCGTATATAAGAAGAGAAGATTCTCAATAATAAACAAACTAGGTGCAATCAAAGTTTCAACAACCGTTAGTCAATCAAATCAATCGAAAACTAATAACACTGCAATTATTAGTTTCCCACCAATGGTACTCGTAGAGCTTCTTGATCCCACAGAAGTCTTTAAACGATAGGTCGTAAGAGATTTTACCTAATTAGGATACTTTCCTCTCCGATTAGACGGCTCCACCAGAAACAACAAGAAATGAAGTTTTACTGGCTCTTAGGATGGTTTGCTAGAAATGAAAATTTAGGTATTTATAGACCAAGGATGTTTGGACATCTAGGAATTTCCAAAACCGAAAATATTCTCAAGATATGCAATGAATGGCAAAATTCGGTTTTCCTAATTCCAATAAATGCTTTTCCAATATTTCCGAAATCTCTCAATAGAAAATATCCAATTAGTAAATGCACATTACTAATTTTTATTCTCTGGAGATATGCATTTAATTGCTTGTAATTAAAGTATATAAAACCAAAAACCTTAATTAAAAGATTCTTAATTTATCTCAGCACAGGATCTCCTTGAGTACGAAGGAATATCTTTAAACAATAAATGATAAGATTTACTGTACGTGTTCAAAGTATGTTGACATCTTTTCACTGTAAATCCTTATTTCATATTTACATGGATTTACATTCTTGGAATCGGTTATAACACACTTCCAAACAAGTTTAGAATTGGTTGACCTATATTCCAAGATTACTATGTGATTGATAAAATACCAAATCACATACATGGGTTCAATCGGTTCTACCAATCACTAGGATCGGTTATACCTTATTATGGAAATACCTGTGATCGGTCACACCAGTCACTAGGATCGGTTACACCAGTTACAAGGATTGGTTCCATATTCCCATGGTATTGTTTGTGATCGGTCACACCAGTTACCAGGACCGGTTACCAATTACAAGGTTCGATTACACAATACTCGTGATCGGTCACACCAATTACTAGGATCGGTCACACCAATTACAAGGATCAATCATACCATCACATGGTGATTATTTAGGATCGGTTACACCAATTAATAAAAACCAGTCATACCAAATCATAAGTCAGGTTAAGATCGGTTTTACCATCTCACACATATTGGTCATCCAAAGATTTGCAATGAATAGCCAAACCAATAAGCTTAATGATGTCCCTTTCGATTCACAAAATAAGTTCATGAATGTACTTCCTTTAAACAAATGTAAAAAATTGTTTCCTAGGATGAAATCTTCACCATAACCCATTCACATAATCATAACAGTATATACAAGATTATTTCGATATCATATCTACGAAGTTCAAAAGATAAGCGTTATACTCCGTAGTCTAATTCCCTAATACTATGATCATACAATTATGACCATGTCACATCACTAGAGTATTATACAATATGTACAATATATACAGCTTCGCAGTTATATTTTCAATATAGCACGACTTGAAAGATACGTTAGGAATAAAACAGTTCAAGTCAATATTACTAACCTCAAGTGGAAGGATGATGTTGTCGTTGTAGTTCGCTACTTCTTCACATTCTTCAGGTCTTCGGAGTAATACTTGTATGTCTCAACATTCCTATACTTTCTAGTCTAACCTAAACGAAGTTGACTCTAGTATTTAATCAAGCGACTTTAGATGAGTTTTGACACACTAAAATAGACAACCAAACTTGACATACCAACGCTTGGTGAGTTCAACCGAGCTATGCTCTAACACTCTATTATTAAACAACCAATTTCCTCCGTACTGAATCAACATTTGATAGATTATCCAACCCCGAGCAATTTGAGCTACTGGTGGGGCTTCGAGTCCCTATCTGGTATTTGTATAGTCATTCAGGTAGTGATCGACATCTTCCTAGCGATGCATTACACGCCTCATGTAGATCTAGCTTTCAACAACGTAGAACACATCATGAGAGATGTTGAAGGGGTTGGTTACTCCGATATATACATGCGAACGGGGCTTCCATGTTCTTTATCGTCGTATTTTTGCACATGTTCTGTGGCTTATATTATGCGAGCTATAGCAGTCCTAGGGAATTTGTTCGGTGTATCGGAGTTGTTATATTCTTGCTCATGATATTGACTGCCTTCATAGGCTATGTACTGCCTTGGGGACAGATAAGCTTCTGGGGAGCTACTGTCATTACAAGCTTGGCTAGTGCAATACCTGTAGTCGGAGATACTATAGTGACTTGGCTTTGGGGTGGTTTCTCTATGGACAATGCAACCTTAAATTGATTCTTTAGTCTTCATTACTTACTCCCTTTCATCTTAGTATGCGCCAATTTTCTTCATCTGGCTGCATTGCATCAATATGGATCAAACAATCCTTTAGGTGTACATGCTGAAATGGATAAGATTATATGTTATCCTTATTTCTATGTTAAGGATCTAGTAGGGTGGGTAGATTTTGCTATCTTCTTATCTGTTTGGATCTTTTATGCTTCTAATGTCTTGGGGCATCCAAACAATTACATACCTGCTAATCCGATGTCCACTCCAGCTCATATTATGCCTGAATGGTATTTCCTATGTAATCCTTTGCAGTATTCCTAATAAAAAAGGAGGTGTAGCCGTAATAGCACTCGTTTCCATCTGCATATTATCTCTACCTTTTATGAAGAGTCACTATGTACGTAGTTCAAGTTTTCGCCCCATTTATCAGTGACTTTTTTTGTTGCTTTTGGCGAATCGTTGCTTGCTAGGTTGGATCGGATGTCAGCCAGTGGAGCAACCATTCGTGATTATTGGGCAAATCTCACCTATTTTTTTTCTTCTCTTTTTCTTTCATTTAGTACGAGATGGCTGAACACCTCGCGATGCTTACACCTCTTGCCTATCGAAGTTCTATTCTAAAACCTTGTACGAAAACTTGTATTGAGAAGGATTTCCCGCAAGCTGCAGTTCTTCCATACCAACTTAGCTTACCGGCGATGCTATTGACATAAAAAACGGTACACCATAGGTTGGGCCAACCCAGTCCTCTCGTACTAGGGTTGGCTCCTCTCAATTCCCCCTTTAACACCAACGGTAGATAGGAACCAAACTGTCTCACGACATTCTAAACCCAACTCACGTACCACTTGAATCGGCGAACAATAGAACCCTTTGGACCTTCTTCAACCCCAAGATATGATGAGTCGACATCGAGGTACCAAACGATTCCGTCGATAAGAGCTCTTGGGAGTCATCAGCCTGTTATCCCCGGCGTATCTTTGATCCATTGAGCGAGAAACCTTTCACACGGGATTCCCGGATCATTATGGCCGACTTTCGTCTCTGTTCGACAAGTAGGTCTCACAGTCAGGCAGGTTTATACCATTACGCTCACGAGTAGAATCAAAACATGAGCATACCTTCGCACACCTCCGTTACTCTTTAGGAGGTATCCGCCCCAGATAAACTACCCACCTCACATTATCCTGCCAATCTCCGAATTCTCGGTGCGGCGGTTAGGCACCCTTAGACGAAAGAGTGGTCTTTCAGGATTGGATGAACCTCCCACTTATTCTACACATTCGATCAAGGTATTCACTAAGAAGCTATAGTCAAGGTGCACGGGGTCTTATCGTCTAGCCGTTAGAACTCCGCATCTTCACGGAGAATTCAATTTCACCGAGTCCATGTCATAGACAACGGGGCAGTCATTACACCATTCGTGTAGGTCGCTACTTATGCGACAAGAAATTTCGCTACCTTAGGATAGTTAGAGTTACTGCCGCCGTTTACTAGGGCTTCCATTCAAAGTTAATAACACTTCTCCTTCCAACCTTCTAGCACCGGGCAGGTGTCAGACTCTATACATTGTGTTACCACTTAGCAGAATCCTGTTGTTAGACCATAGCTCGGTTAAACCCACCAAGCGTTGGTATGTCAAGTTTGGTTGTCATATTTTAGTGAATAAAAACTCATTTAAAGAGTCGCTTGATTATATATGCTAGAGTCAACTTCGTATAGGTTAGCTTGAAAGTATTAGGATATGAGACATTACAAGTATTACGTGAAGACTTGAAGAATGTGAAGAAGTATGGAGATACAACGACAAACATCATCCTTCCACTTGAGGTTAGTAATATTTGACTTGAACTGTTTACTTCCCTAACGTATCTTTCAAGTCGTGCATATTGATAACATAATTTCGAAGCCATGAATGATTATACTCTAGTTAGACATCGTATTAAGGAATACAATACGAAGTATAATGCTTATCTTTTGAACTTCGTATATTAGACATCGACATAATCGTTTGAATGCTATTGTGATTATGTATGGGTATGAGGTGAAGATTTCATCCTATGAAACAATGTTTTACATTCGTTTAAAGGAAGTAAATTCATGAACTTGTTTTGTGAATCAAAAGGGAAATCGCTAGGCTTATTGGTATTGTTATTCATTGCAAATCTTTTGAACTACCAATATGTGTGATTCGTATAACCGCTCATGACTTGCTTATGTTCTTGGTAAAACTATTCACAAGGCCTGACTTTGGTATTGGTATGACTTTTATTAGTAAAACCGATATTAAGTAATCACCTGAGATGGTATGATCGATTTAGTGTTATTGGTATGGCCAACTCTAGGCAAAGGGGAACCGATCCTAGTAAGAGGTGCAACCGATCACAAAGGGGAATCAATCCTTGTAAGAGGTGCAGCAAGTTTCTAGATATTGGGAACCGATCCTATGAACATGTGCAACACGTTTTTAGATATTGGGAACCGATCCTATGGACATGTGCAACCAATACAAGTTAGATACCATATATATGTGGGAACCGATCCTAGTATCTAGTCAACCAAGTTTTGGTAACTAGCGTGACTAATTCTAGTACCCA